>JANAVB010013600.1:4929933-4999933 GCA_029216955.1 Iris pallida | reverse complement strand
AGTCTAGCCATCCTAGGCTGGCCCACCCTCTGTTCGGTTTGTAGAACATATATATATACGTATATACAGGGAGAGGCCGAGAGAGAGCCGCGGATGGGAATCATCTAAACCCTCGCCAAACCCTAACACCGCCACCATCCACACCTGCGCACCAGGGACCTCGACCGTGCGCCACCCAGCATGCCACCGCCGTGCACCGGAGTCAACCGACCAGGCGCGGGAACCCACCCGCGCGTGCGGACTGAACAAGTATGACAGCAGCCAATGAGCCCCACTTCGCATAAAGATTTTCATCGCCTCGTTGCACCGCTTTGTGCGTCGTCTTCGAAGGTACATTGACAATATAACCAACTTTGTTTCCCTTCAATTAGGATTAATGTTAGTACATCTAATTGCTAAGAAAATCGAATCACAAAAACCCGAAAAACTGTCCAAACACGGAATAGTAAACCCGGCCCCAACTCCTGTGTTCGAAGTGAAATTTTGAACCCAATATTAGGAATTTTGAAAATCTATTTGAAGGAGTTTATTGAAAACATGTAGGGCTCTACGACCCAATTCGCAGAAGTCGATTTCATCGACTACGCGCCAAGAAATCGGATCCCGAAGTTTGACAAAAACCTGTTTTAAAATTATGAAAAACCTCTAATACCACGTGCGTCCCGCCAAATCGGACGACCTGGTCGTGAACCGAAAGCATCGAAAGGTGCGTATCGGCTTCATGGACGTGTGGGCTTTGACGAGATTCAAATTGGTTGCGTATGCGCGACGAATTTGATGTGTATCCGTCGAAATTCATCGTATCGGCCTCTATGCAAATTTTCCACTTACTTTGTGCACGTTCGTCAGATTGAAACAAAACTTGTGCCAACAGGTCCGTGTCATTTTTCTGGTCCTATATGCCAAGTTTGGTCCAATTCTGAGACAGTTGATCGGATCGCCATTTTGCAGGCCCCATGGTCCGACTCAACGGGCAATTTTGTGTACGGCCCGCCTGAATTCAACTTTGGACGTACGGTTGGGTTCGTATCAGAAAATCGGACCTGTAGACATATAGTTTGACGACTTTAGAGACCTTTGACTCTGGCACACTTTTCGGTACAAAGCGGGTCCAACAATGGACACCATTTTTACCCAAAATTATCGTTTTGCCCCTGTGTCCAGAATTGGACTTAAGGACAAGCAATTCTTGCTAGTTTGACTATTTTGAGAATGTTGGCAATGTCTGTTTCAGTTTTCGGAGAGTTGTGATGATGTGGATTTTATGGCTTATCAGTTGATGACATTTTGTTGGATATGCGTGCAACTTCCAAGCAAGATACCTTGCCTCCCTCTACAGTTCACTTTCATGCTTATAGTTCATCTGTTTTAGTATGTTATATTCAGTTACCTTAGTTGCTATAGATTTATATGATACTATGTTTACTAGTTTATTGTCTTACTTGTATATCAGTATTTCCTGACTTGATAGCGTAGTTACACTATGCTTGTCCACATTATGGTTCATGCTAGAGTTTCTCTTACCTATGTCATGACTAAGTTGTACCATGTTGTTACCTGTATCTTGACTGAGTCGTGTCTGCAAGTATGTATGATTGAACTGCTATTCCTGTATCGTTTCCGCAACCTACGAGTCCACACACGGGGCAAGGGTTGTCCGTTTGCACCTGCGAGTCCACACACGGGACGAGGGTGACTTGTCTTGAAACTAACATGCAAGTCCACGTCGGGGTAAGGGTTGGTATTCCATTGATCTCTTGTTCTTCTCGCAGTTCATTTATCCATAGTTGATCCCGTATCCGTGTTCATTGTTACCTGTCAGTAGCCACATGTCAGTCTCATATCTAGTTCCTGTTTATACCCTATTTATATTATTGCATGATTAAACTGTTAGATAGGCATGTTTTTATGTATCTTGCTATGTCCCCTGAGGACCTGATGATCTCTTCAGGTAGCTGATTGCATGGAGTTAGTTGCGGCTCATGATGATAGTGATTACACTTGCAGGGATACAGGTATTTGCTTGTGATATTTCTTTATTATCCTCTCGTACTTTATATTCCATGCCATGATATATTCTGCTTATTTTATAGACTCATATCATTCTTGGAGTCTAATCGGATAATATGATAATGGGCTGCAGACCATGACCCATAATTGTTCATTCTTGTCGTATATATTCTTGTGGATTGAGATACACTGTAGATTACCATATTAGCCATGATATTATGACCTTGACAGCTTATACGTACTCGAGTCGAGCTGGAGTCCGCTCGATACGTAGCTGGCTTGCTCACGAGCTCGCGTCCGAAATCCGGGTGCGGGTCATGACAAGTTTTTGTGGTAGCCCATGCAGGTCAGAGCATATCGTATCGGTTATGTAACTGTACTGATACGAGCCTGCAAATTTGACTAAACCCTTAGAAATCTCAATCCACACTATCTTAAAAATTCTCCTAGAAATTCTCTACGTCCTTGAAAACTCCATATTTGCTCTCGATTATACTTCCTTGCTTTCCGTACCATTGATTCTCGTCCCTTTTTATTTCGAGGTGACAAACGATCGTGCTATCTAGGATTTATCAGAAATTCTTAAGTTATAGTATAATATTGCTTGACTATTGAATATTTGGTTATTTATAGATATGAGGGATTATAGATGCCATATGCCCTAGATATCTGTTGGGATAATTGTTAGCAACTAGTTAGAAGATTATAAGACCTTGGTGACCGTAGTTTGAGGAGTAGTGTGACCAAAGGTGGATAGAAGTCCTCAAGTACTCGGAGTTACAAAATGGCTAGGAGGAGGATATAAAATATTTTTGAAATTAAACTTGAGGAGATTAAGGTAATAGTAGACTTTGATTCTTTTTAAGGAATAGTTATGAATTAGAATTTCGAGGACGAATTATTTTTGAGGTGGGTAGATTTGTAGCTCCCCTTCACGGAATTTTTGAAATATTTTATTTATTTATTTGATTTAAATGGTAATTTTTAGATTTTTATAAATAATTATTTAGTTAATTATTACGGTAGATGACTTTAGCCATGGTTGAGTTTTGAAGTACAAGACGACTAGGAATCATGGCATGGGTAGTGCAGTAGCGTGCTTTGACTAGTGTTTAGTCATGGTAGGGGAGTGCCAAGCCATAGGTGTGTTCTAACTAAGAAAACCAAGCCAAGTTGCGACTTAACCCCTATAAATGGTTTAATTATTTATTAATTAATTTATTGACTTGTAGACGATCCGGTTGTACCAAAATAGTCCTGACTTGACCCGAACCAAACCCAGGCCATGTAGACATATAGCACAGACCAAAAACACCCATGTAGGTGTGCTTTTATTATACAAGTAAATATTTCGTATTTTATTTAGTGGGCTAGTAAATATGTTGCGATACATATGTTATATAAATGTACATATATAATATGTGTTATTGATATTAAATTGTTAATTATTTTATAATAGGATATATATTCTTTTGTGATGTATTTCTAGATTGCTAGGATTTTATACCATATATATGTATGTGTATGTATATATAAATATATATTATATGTGTGTATTTGTATGTATATATAAATATATTATATAAATGTGTGTATTTGTATATATATATATGTATAAATATATTATATAAATGTGAGTATTTTTATGAATATATACAAATATATTATATATGTGCGTATGTCTATATATATATATATATATATTTATTTATTTATTTATTTATTTATTTTTTAAGAAACCCCCCTCTCTTTATTAATCAAGGCTCAAAATGCCGAAGCTTGACACGTATACAAGTCAGAAATATACAAGTATACCACCAAAAAGAAGAAAAGAGGGAAAGACTGCTGGATTGCCTTGGATTAGGTATGGGGAAACCAAAATAATGTCGGGCTGTGGGAGCACAGAGTGCTCCTTTTGCGGCATTGGCGAAAGACCTCCCGGATAAGCTGGTTAGCAGAGTATTAGTGATCTTCGTATCTAGCCTTGTTGCGATTCTTTCAAATCGCCCATGTGACGGCCGCTGCGACGATCTATGGCCATAGGATGCTATACCCCAAGATACCGCTAGATCGTAGAAGCATCCGCCCCTCGGCTCCATACTGTAGGTTTGGGCTGAGGGCCCTCCAAACATTGCCTGGCAGGCTTTCTTGGTAGAATATGTGGTCGATAGTCTCAATCTGACGATCAGGGCAGCAATTGCAAGCGGATGCCAAGCTAATCCCTATGGTGTTGAGGATATCGTCGGTCGGCAGTTTCTTTCTAATGACTCAACACATGAGGAAGGACCATTTCTTGGGGATGCAGGAGTGCCAATAATGATTAATCGGTTGATGAGGCTGCCCGGTCCGTAGACGGTAATTCTCGCCGACCTCAGCGAGAATGCTCAGGAGGCCTCACGCGTCCATCTCAGAGCGTCGGCGTCGAGACCGATTTTCAAGCCGCATACTAGAATTTTCTCCACCGTGTCGTTACCGGCCCATTTTCGAATCTTGTCCCAGTTCCAGTCTTCGCTAAAGTTGTTCCACAAGTCTCTGATTCTGCTGTCCGTCGGGATCTCCGTGAGCCGCGTGATCAAGCTATCCCCAATCCATCTATATATATATATATATATATATATATATATATATATATATATATATAGATGTATAGAAGTATCGCTAAAGTTGTTCCACAAGTCTCTGATTCTGCTGTCCGTCGGGATCTCCGTGAGCCGCGTGATCAAGCTATCCCCAATCCATCTATATATATATATATATATATATATATATATATATATATTAATTGAAATAAAAAGAAAATTAAAGAATAATAAAACCAAACTCAACAAAGCCAGGCCAGCTCAGGCCCGGCCCAACTTCCTCCCCAGCTAAGCAACATGCCCACCCCGATACAGACCCTCTCGGCCCAGACCCGAGTCTAGCCATCCCAGGCCGGCCCACCCTCTGTTCGGTTTGCAGAACATATATATATATACGTATATACAGGGAGAGGCCGAGAGAGAGCCGCGGATGGGAATCATCTAAACCCTCGCCAAACCCTAACACCGCCACCATCCACACCTGTGCGTCGGGGACCTCGACCGTGCGCCACCCTACGCCACCGACGTGTGTCGGAGTCGGCCAGCCAAGCGAGGGAACCCACCCGCGCGCGCGGACTGAACAAGTACGACAGGCGCGCAGACTGAACAAGTATGACAGCAGCCAATGAGCCCCACTTGGCGTAAAGATTCCCGTCGCATCGTCGCGCCATTTTCTGCGGCATCTTTGTAGGTACATTGACAATATAACCAAATTTTTTCCCTTCAATTAGGATTAATATTAGTACAACTAATTGCTAAGAAAATCGAATCACAAAAACACAAAAAACTGTCCAAACACGCAACAGTAAACCCGGGCCCAACTCCTGTGTTCGAAGTAAAATTTTGAACCCAATATTAGGAATTTCGAAAATCTATTTGAAGGAGTTTATTGACAACATGTAGGGCTCCACGACCCAATTCGCAGATGTCGATTTCATCGACTATGCGCCAAGAAATTGGATCCCGAAGTTTGACAAAAACATGTTTTAAAATTATGAAAAACTTCCGATACCACGTGCGTCCATCCAAACCGGGTGACCTGGTCGCGAACCGAAAGCATCGAAAGGTGTGCATCGGCTTCGTGGACGTGTGGGCTTTGCTGGAATTCAAATTGGTTGCGTGTGCGCGACGAATTTGATGCGTATCCGTCAAAATTCACCGTATCGGCCTCTGTGCAAATTTTCTAATTACTTTGTGCACGTTCGTCAGATCAAGACGAAACTTGCGCCAACAGGACCGTATCATTTTTCTGGTCCTGTATGCCAAGTTTGGTCCAATTCTGAGACAGTTGATCGGATCGCCGTTATGCGAGCCCTACAGTCCGACTCAACGGGCGATTTTGTGCACGGCCTGCCGGAATCCAACTTTGGACGTACGGTTGGGTTCGTATCGGAAAAGCGGACCTATAGACATGTAGTTTGATGACTTTAGAGACCTTTGACTCTGGTACGCTTTTCGGTGCAAAGCGGGTCCAACGGCGGACACTATTTTTACCTAAAATTATCGTTTTGCCCCTGTGTCCACAATTAGCCTTAAGGACAGGAAATTCTAGCTAATTTGACTATTTTAAGAATGTTGGCGATGTATGTTTTAGCTTTCGGAGACAGTTGTGATGATGTGGATTTTATGGCTTATCAGTTAATGACATTTTGTTGGATCTGCATGCAACTTCTAGGCAAGATACCTTGCCTCCCTCTACAGTTCATTTTCATGCTTATTGTTCATCTATTTTAGTATGTTATATTCGGTTACCTTAGTTGCTATAGATTTATATGATACCATGTTTACTAGTTTATTGTCTTGCTTGTATATCAGTATTTTCTGACTTGATAGCGTAGTTACACCAGGCTTGACCACGTTATGGTTCATGCTAGAGTTTCCCTTACCTGTGTCATGACTGAGTTGTACCGTATCATTACCTGTATCTTGACTGAGTCGTGTCTACAAGTATGTGTGATTGAACTGCTATTCCTGTATCGTTCCCACAACCTGCGAGTCCACACACGGGGCGAGGGTTGTCCGTTTGCACCTGCGAGTCCACACACGGGACGAGGGTGACTTGTCTTGAAACTGACCTGCGAGTCCACGTCGGGGCAAGGGTTGGTATTCCATTGATCTCTTATTCTTCCAGCAGTTTATTTATGCATAGTTGATCCCGTATCCGTGTTCATTGTTACCTGTCAGTAGCCACATGTCAGTCTCATGTCTAGTTCCTGTTTATACCCTATTTATATTATTGCATGATTAAACTATTAGATAGGCATGTTTTTATGTATATTGTTATGTCCCCTAAGGACCGGACGATCTCTTCAGTTAGCTGATTGCATGGAGTTAGTTAGCGGCTCATGATGATAGTGATTACACTTACAGGGATATAGGTATTTTCTTGTGATATTTTTTTATTATCCTCTCGTGCTTTATATTCCATGCCATGATATATGCTGCTTATTTTATAGACTCATATTATTCTTGGAGTCTAATCGGACAATATGCTAATGGGCTGCAGACCATGACCCATAATTGTTCATTCTTGTCTTATATATTCTTGTGGATTGAGATACACTGTAGATTACCATATTAGCCATGATACCATGACCTTGACAGCTTATACGTACTCGAGTCGGGTTGGAGTCCGCTCGATACGTAGCTGGCTTGCTCACGAGCTCGCGTCCGAAAACCGGGTGCGGGTCGTGACAGAAATCAGAGCATGGAAAAGTCATAGACAATCATGATCAAGATATACTAATGAAAAACAATGGAAAAAAAAAAGGTGTAATGACAAGTTTATAAAGCTACATTGCCAATGTAGAACATCAAATTTTTAAAAGAAGCATGTCAAAAACACAATATAGTTGGTAAAACAAATAAAATTGATAAACAGACAAAAAATAGTTTTACTAACTTGAAATCCAAGAAAGAAACTCCAAAACATAATATTATATGAATTAAAACTCTAGTTTTGGAAGGAAGCGATATACCAATTGAAATAAAAGATTTCAATCAAGGATTTCAGTCAAAAGCCCATGAGGATTAGATAATTGCAAAGTAATTGATATTAAAAAAAAGTACCAATTGAGATAGTTGGAAGATATAAACTTAATACCAATAAAAATATAAACTTGAAACATTGATCAAAAAGCCATTTGAAAGTCAAAATTGTCCACAAATAAATAGTGGAACAAATAATGAATGATCAGTGAAATAGAGCAATTGATATAAAATAATATCTTTATTTGAAAAATCTATTTGCTTACCTAAGTTCATGCATTTGAACTCAATTACCTTATCATGCTATATGAATACCCTTTAGATAAAACATGAAGGTAAAGGAGAAAAATACTTGAGAAGAAGAAATTCAGTCGACTTGAATGCTCCCCCTCAAAGTACTACTAATGTTGATATAAATCATGAGTCTTGGGTAAGTCCTTAACAAGAAAAAGCAAAATCAGTGAAAGCACAATAGTCATCAAGATAAGATATGAAAGTTAATATTTAACAAGATGACATATTTAACTCATATAAAAGAGAGAGTCAAGATAATAAAGACAATCGCACAAACTCTCATAAATTCTTCACAAAATAGAATTATCATGACCACAATAATAGGATATAAAATTGAAGAAATATGGGTCCATGATGAACTAGGTATACGACATATTAAAGGGTATAAATAAATTGAATCAATTGATTTGCTCCTCCTCAAAATATGCGTAGATAGTTCCAAAGCACTGATAGCATAAAATATATAACTAAAAGATTTGGGAGTAAATCAACTATGGATTTCTCTCCGTTGCTCAATGCATATAAGGCTACAATATCGTCAAAAGATGAATAATATCATCTTTAGTCAACAGGAGATATCCAATTAATAGCCGCTAAAGATAAAAAATCAAAAAAAATATTCCAATTAAGCATATATAATCAAAAGATGGCATACATTAGTCTATGTAGAAGGATCTCATATTTAAATATGATAGATCAATGTATGTTATCTTTTGAGAAAATATCATCATGAAAAAGAATAAAATCAATTAAGAAGAATCATGATGATAGACAAATATAGCACAAAAATAAGTAAAAATAAAACACAAATATTATGTCCATGATTATAAAAAAAAATCAACCAATTTAATACTTTGCATGGATTAGGTATGCTTTACCACATATGTACCAATCAACGAGTAAAATTCAAACCTTGCTAATGATAGATGAATAACCCATAAAGTTCAAATAGCAAAGGCCCATATGTGATAATCCATGAGTAGTTAAAGTAGAGTAATGAATTAACTGATAATCGCATAACTTGATAATATAGGACTACTCAACCATTAGGATCACTCATAAAGAAAACAAATGAATAGTTATGATCCAACAATAAATCTAATCAAGAGAAAATTAAACATCCATATTTATAAAGAATCTTATAAATCAATGAAGAATATGGAAAAGAGTTAATCTCATTTAAATGATTATAAATTTAATCTAAAGAGATGTAATAAGATAATATGATGAAATTAAAACTCAAAGAAGAGCGAAATTTAAGAGATGCTTACTAATGACTAGTATGGAAGGAAGTTAACTTAAGGAATCACAACTCTCAAATGAAACAAGATTAACTCAAAATTTGTTAAAATAATTTTAGAGAGCAAGCATATCACAAATCTTGTTTTTGTAAACTAGCATATTATATATAGATT
The DNA here is from genome assembly GCA_029216955.1 of Iris pallida. Lineage (NCBI taxonomy): Eukaryota > Viridiplantae > Streptophyta > Magnoliopsida > Asparagales > Iridaceae > Iris > Iris pallida. The sequence goes on along the minus strand of JANAVB010013600.1, from coordinate 4,990,647 downwards.
GAAGTATAGGAAGATAGCTATATGTGTAAAAGTGAACCAAAATTTTATAGCTTAATAATATATCACAAAAAAAATAAGCTGTATAACTAAATAAGATTAATGAGTAGGCCATTAACAGGATAAATGTGCTCATTAAATCTTAAGTCACTAATATTTAAGATACTTGCTTAAGCATAGGGTTCTCAATAAGGATAATATATTTTGAATGATCAAAATAATTTATAGACTATTTATTAAGCAAGGATAAGAGTATAAGATAACAAGTACATGAATTAGACTCTCATCAAGTAAAGGACAAGAGAAATGTTCATGAAAACACAATAAAATAAATCTCTTTGCCAAGTATTGAGATTAACCCAAGATAATAAAATAATAGATCGATATAGAGAATGCAACATATTATATCCAATATAAAACAAGTGTATTCTCTAGAAATGGAAGATCTTAACACAAAAGCTCAAACCATAGCAGCTAAGGACATAAGAAGTATGATGTATTAATTACATGTATTCTCATATGCTACAAAAATATTAGTGGGCAACAATAATTCAAAAGAAGCATATGCCCAAGAAATGAGCAATGAAAGATCATTAAGATCAAGAAAGCTAATTAAGAGCTAAAGATAGCAAGAGACACATTTTTCAAAAGCTTTCATAGTGCACCATAGTAAAATATAAAATACAGACTAGAAAATGTGCACTAATTAAGGAGATAAATTTAACATGCAAGGTAAAGCACAAAACTATGTGATCCTTAATAGAACATCCATAATTAGTTATGAGCAAGACATTAATGAACATTTTCTCTCAACATCCTAACTTAAAGGTATAAAACAAATAAATATCAAAAGTTAGGAATCATTTATATATATGAACCTATATATATCACGAATAGGCATATATGAAAAGATCAAAAATCAATTAAGAACATGTATCCATAATGCCAACCAAAAAGTCAAGAAGATATCATCAAAAGAAGACTTTAAGGAAGAAGCTAATTGATTCAAGAAGCACAAATTTGGTCAAAGGAATCAATAGCTAAAGTATGAGATAAGCACAAGTTTGAAGGTAACAAGTATAACTAAATACTCTTCAAGTGAATATAAAACTTTAGCTTAACTCATATGTCCACATAAAGATATTTATACAAAAATATATATCAACATAAGAAATACATGATCTATATGTAAGTGGAAATTTAATGAATATAGTCATGTATCCTTAATGAATGTTTGAAAAACTATCACAAATTTAAAATACATACAAATAAGCTTTATTAGGCAAAGACATAATTGATTCATAAGAGGTTTAATCAAAATAAAATATGAGAATCAATAATGAATATATTATATAAGCACAAGTTAAAATGGAAGTATAAGTGTATCCTTGTCAAGTGATAAGAAGCTTGTGCTAAACACATATATTCACAAATACCAATTAATATAAATATGACATATTAAAACCAAATTGACAAAAAAATAACTATCTCAAAAACTTTAAAGACGGAGAGTTAAAATCATATTAACTCAAATCAAAACCAAGCTCCTATGGACTAGAGTGGTATGCATGCTTTATAAATAAAGATTAAGAATAACGAGCATGCATATATAAATGTGTCACACTAATAGAAAATGAGTGATAAACTACGTAGTGTGAACTAATCATTTAAGTCGAGTAACTAGTCATGCTAGATAAAAGAATTAATAAGAAAATTACCTAAGCATGCTAGTATTATATCTCGCATTGATTATATAAAAAGGCACCTAAAGGATATCAATGTGAGCTAGTAGCAAGACATCAAGTGAAACATGCTAGATTCTACAAATATAAACAATTTAAAGAGAATCGCTTAGCATGTTACCAAAGTGGCTCTAGTGGCCACGCTTGTGTTGGTGCAATTGCTTGGAAGATAACCTTTGAGCTTTGCAACCACCAACACGCTCCTCGGTGCTGTCCCGATATAAGAAGCTCCACCTACATTATTAGGCGAAGACTTTGGTATCCAAATAAACTTGGATCCACATTTGTTAGCTTTAGGAACTCATATACTATTTACTCTAGTATTTGTAGAAAAACTCCTACGAATAGAACAAGTTAAGCCTATGTATCCAATATGAGAGCAATAGAAGCACCTAATACTAATGTGTGCACATGTATCGGAATGAGTATGATTATGAACATGTGATACACTAGAATGATGAATATCTCTAGAGTGAGCATGCATGAATTTGGTCTTAAGAATACCATGTTCTAATATCAAATCATCATGCAAACAAGTAAGAGAATCAAATTTAGCATTTAAAGCATAATTCTCTTTTTTAAATAAAGCAATTCTAGAATTAAAATCATCATTTTATTTCTTTAAAGAGTCAATAGAAGAATCATGCAAATGATTTTGCTCATGTGTTTGCTTCTTAAGATCTTCTATTGATGAGGAAAGAGATTTGATAGTCAAAATTAAAGTCTCATTCAAACTCTTTAAAGAAATACAAGATGAGTTTTGAGAATCAAGTCTAGATAATAAATCATTGTTTTTATTTCTCAAAAACTTATTAGATTCTTCTAAATGAATAAGCTTTTCTGAAAGTTCTTCATTTGTAGAATGAAGGTCATCAAGAATCTCTAAGGATTGGTTAGCCATGGCTTTCCACTTAGAGCATTTCTTACATTTATAATAAACATGATTGTCCATGCTACTAGAAGTAAAACTCTCTTTATCAGAGGAGGAGGAATACGATGCCATAGAAAAATTAACAACGATCTACTCTAAGGATGTTAAGCCTAACAACAAAGTCCTCGCTCTGATACCCATTGTAGTAACCCAAGAGGGGGGTGAATAGGGTCAAGCTAATTAATCAAGCACTTAGCACAAGCTAATGGGCAATTTAAAAATATAAGTGCAAGAGAAGAAGCAACAATAATACCGACACACGATATATCCTGGTATCCTCCCAAGGGACACTTCAGTTTCGGAACTCTCTCTGACTTTAATCCACTATTTGAGTAAATAGTTACACACGAGTTTGGATCCGAAGAACTCGCCAATTTCTTACACGAGAGCTTTAGTCCGAAGGCCTCTTCGACTTCAACCGAGAGTTTGGATACGAAGACTCTCCAACTTCAACCGAGAGTTTTGATACGAACACTCTCCAACTTCAACTGAGAGTTCGGATACGAAGACTCTCCAACTTCAACCTTTCACAATAGGTTTTGATATCCTTATACAACAAGATGAAGATCTTATTTTTCAACTCAATAACTCTAACACAATTTGTGGATGGCAAATGAAAGCTTTGTAGAGTTATTTATGGATAGGCTTTGGTGGTTTAGAAATTTTTAGGCTCAAAGCATCAACTTTGAATGAATGGGTTCAAGGCTATTTATAACCAAAGCATTGAAAAGAGCTCAAAGGCAACTTTTCAGTCAGCGATCGGTATACCGTCGGTATGAATCGACATACCGTCGGAATACCGATCTGGAATTGCAACGGCTAGAAATATAGTCGTTGGGATCATTAAATGTTCGAAATTCGACCGTTGGATTTTCAACATTACTAAATCGGTATACCGTCGGTATAGATCGGTATTCCGTCGGTATGCCAATTTTGTAGACAAAAACTTTCTGTGAACAAAATCGGTATACCGTCGGTATAGACCGGTATACCGTCGGTATGCCGATTTTCATCCGAAAATGATCCTAGGCTAATTTTACCCTAGCTTTCAATTTTTGCCATCCATTTTCTAAGACTCATTACAGACTCCAGATATACATAGACTCCGGAGATGTCGTCGTGTGGTTCAGAGAAATCTTGTGGGATTCGTCGTCTTTGGCCCACCATGATTTCTTCATTGCATATGTCCACATTGATCTTGTTTATTGCTTTTCTGCATGTACATGTTAGACGAACAAAGTAATATACATAGTAGCAATGTAACGCTCCAGTCCCAAAATACGTAGGACTAGGAACCTAGATATGCCAGCTGTATACATACGAAGTACACTCCAATATATGGAAACCTCGTATGAATACATAAGCTGTAAAATACAGTAGAACCATAACTAATATCATCCATAAAAAAATTAATGAATAAAAGAATTCATATAATGATAATAAATTATCTTGATACAATATGTTGGGCGGAGACAAATCCACTACCAACAAGTAAAGGAAAAATACATGAGAAAAGAAATCATTTTGGCGAGCGAAGCGAAGACGATCCAAGTGCAATCATCCTCGAAGAAATAGAGATAGTCACGGCTAGAGCTAGAGTACCTGCGGAAGACAATAGCACACACCTAGCGAGATAACCAGGTCCTCAGAGGGACGTAACAAGACACATAATATCATGCCATATAAACTGAATAAATATTGCTCAAATAAATAAGTCAATTGAATTATAACATGGTCCAATATACACCTATTGAACTAGCTTACCATTTTCCCAACCAAACAAGGACAGGAGATGGTAAACTAATTCACGGTGACGTATCTTTCCATGCTATGAATCCAATATGGCATCCGGAACCCAACAAGGTTCAATACCTTCTCATCGAAGTAGTAAGTCACACCTACAACCAAACAAGGACAAGGTGTGACGAACTAATCCGCGACAAGTTATTGTTCTAAGCCATGGTCAGATACAAGCACCCAAACCAAAAGTACTCGTACCTAACGGATAAAAGTAGCCTAACCGTTCTAAGTGAAATGTAGTTATGAACAATCCTTCCTACGCATGGGCCCTGTCTAAATAGGATCGACATAGTCCCCCCTTGGGGCACCAGAGGCCCAATCAGTAAGAGCATAACGTTCCGCAGAACGTCAGTGGACGTCAGTAATCATGGGTAATCTGACCCGCGTCTCCGGCGGAGCTCACGAGTTACAAAAGGGAAAGTGCATCGAAGCCCATACGCTAAGGAATTGTCCTTCCCGCCCAATGCCTACTATGTTGTATCCACAACAGTAACCTCTATAACCGCTAAGTCAAACTAGCATGTAATTCTATTAGCGGTTATTCCTATCACACGGCTTGTACATACTGGTGGCCAGCCAATCACGCACGTCCGTGTTCTACATGCGATACACAACTTCATGGTACAACGTGTCAAGGCCATGAATGCAACACACAAGGTGGTCCCTTAAATCTAAGTTTAATGTGTAAGAAAAATAATACATAGCAGGAAATATAAATGAACAGTAAGTTCTAACAGGTTATGCCATGTATCACAGTTTATTTTGCATAAAAAAATAATAAATAATGCATAAAATATGAGCTAAAATAAATAAACCACAAATGGCAAGGTGTCTTGCCTGGTAGTACGCCTGGTGTGCTGCGATAATCACGGTGGCACGAACTGTGACTTTGGTGCGACAACTATGCAAGGTGACCTCTGATGGTGGCACGGACAGTTCCATCGGGTCTAGGACGGTCAAGTTAGCTAGGGTCGATAAAGGAGAGGTATGGTATTGGCATGGAATAGGAATAATGGGCTAAATCACGAGGTGGAGAAAATCGAAGGGAGTCAAATATTATATATAATTTTAGAAAATATTTGATAATATTTGAAATATAAATTATTAGCCAAAATATGCTCTTAAACAAATACTAAAAAAAATCGGAAGTCATTTTAGGACGAACTCTAAGTTTTGTCAAAGTAGTATTTTAGTTTGAAACCTATATCCCTATAAATCAAAAATATTATAAGGAAACAAAATAATAAAATTAGTTAAGGCTACGTACCATATTTTGTAAAAATAAAGCTATGCTTTTTATTGACTATCAAGAAATATTTAATAACATTTGAAAACTATATTATATTATATTTTATATATATATATATATATATATATATATATATATATATATATATATATATATATATATATATATATATATATATATATATATATATAGACTCTTCAAAAATAATAATAGTGTTAACAATCACACTAATAATACTAAGACCAAATTACTCATAATAATATCACAAAAATGATAATAATCATTACTATTATTTTACACCATGTGAAATATATATATATATATATATATATATATATATATATATATATATATATATATATATATATATATATATATATAACTAGTTTTCTAAAAACAACAATAAAGTAATAAGAATCTCATTATAAAAATAACAATAATAATAATAATTATTATTATTATTATTATTATAAATATAATAATAATACTAATAATAATAATGATAATGATAATAATAATAATAATAAAAATAATAATAATAATAATAATAATAATAATAATAATAATAATAATAATAATAATAATAATAATAATAATATTGCAGTAACAGAGCTCTCTCCTTTCGAGAGAGAGAGACATGAAATAAAATCAAAAGACATAGAAGAAAGAGGAGGGTGAGGAAGAGGGAAGAGGGGTCGTCGGGGCTCCGGCGGCGCGAGCTGCGCGCTGCGACGGAGGGTGAGGCCAGGCGCGGAGGGACTTAGGCGGATGGGGATTTCGGTGGCGAGCGGCTGGAGGCGCGGATGGCGGTCGAAAGAGAGGGGAAGAAGCAGAGCTGTGCGGCTCGTCGGCGGGCGGCAGGGGTTTGTGGAGGAGTGAGGAAGGGCGGATCGCGGCGGAAAGGGCCGCAGGGGAGGTGGCGGTCGACAAGGGTCGACGGCGACAAGGGTCAACGCTGAAAAAGAAGGGGGCGCGCGCGGCTGGACGGCCTGGCCGGATCTGGTGATACGGCGGCACGTGGCCAACTCGCAGAGACACGCGACGGCAGGCGTACTCTGGCTCCGACAGAGGTAAGGTGTTGGTGGTGGTTAAATTTTTGGGGTTTTGGGTTTTCTTGTGTTCCGGTGAGTGGGCGCCGGCAAGAGTGGTGGCGGTGGTGGTTTTGGTGACCGGAGTTAGTCGAGGGTTTTCGGGGTCGCGATGGTTGCTGGGTGGTGGTTGTCGAAAAACTGGAAGGCTGGTGGGGTTGGATTGTGGCGACGGCCACGGCGAGTGGTGGCTTTGGGGATTTATTGGTGTTGGTGGCCATGGTGGCCGGGGACAGATGATGGCGAGGGCGGTGTTGGATGTTCGTTCGGTGTCGGAGTTGGCGACGGTGGATGGTCGGGGGATGCTGGCCAGGAAGGGTACGACGGTGTGGTCTGGCCGGGTGGCAGGAGTCGGAGGCTGTTGTAATGGCGGGGTCGAGATAGCAGAATCTGGTAAGTACTTCGGCCAAAATTAGGGTTAGGGTTAGGATTAGGGCTAGGGTTTGTATTATATTGGAGTGTCCGATACGGGCAGGAATTGTGTCCTACATGACACAGGTGGAGTCGAAGTCGTGTCGGAGATGTGTCCGACACGAGGAATTGATGTAATTGTAAAAAAATAGAATAAGAATATGGATGGTGAAACATGGACACGATGCACGCACGATGAGATGTTGGTCACGGACACGATGCACTTATTTTTGGTTATGGAGAATTTATGGATGATGAATTATGGAGAAAATAATATGGAGGAGTACCTGCCTATTTATAGGATGTGGGAATTTCCAGTTGGATAAGGATTAGGAGTAGTTTAAACCCAAAATAGATAATTCGCAACTTAATTTAAAATCAATCAAATACAAATCCAATTTAAATCTAATTAAATTTTTAGTTTAAAATCAAATGGGATAAATCAAATTTTAAATATTTAACTATTTAAATAAATCCATAAATTCAAATCAAGATTTAAATCGCCACAATAATTTTGAAATATATTTTCCAAAAATACTAATAATAATAATTTTGAAAATTATATTATTATTTAAAATAAACTAATGAATAATTACGAAATATATATGTATGTACAAATAATATTTACATAAATATACTTTTCTAATATACCATTTTATAGAAAAAATTATTTATTATTATAAATGTTAAATGAAAGGCTTTTCATAATTAAGATCATAAACTTGAAAATGATAGCTAGAATAATTATTATCTATATTAATTCGAAACTATAAAAATAGAAGAAAAAAAATATTTTTCAAAAATATGTACGCTCGCACATATTCGCACTCGTCGAGCAATTACGAAAAACAAAATTCTGCGCGCGACGTACAATATACAAAAAAAATCGGTATCAAATTTAATAAAAAAATATGGTAGAAATTTTGGGGTTTTACATCCTACCCAACTTAAAAGAATTTCGTCCTCGAAATTAAGAATTAGTAGGGGGTGAGAAGACACAAGGGGTATCGATGGGGAGCAAACAATGACAATGTTTCAATAAAATTATGTCGTAAGAAGTGATCTAAATCAAAGAATTTAACACGGGTATGGTTACGAGGGTCGCGAGTTAAGGCACGAGTGGAAGATTAAGGGTTTAAAGTTTAAATCAAGAGTATCATGCAATAGAGAAAGATATGGTATCAAGAGAAAATAAGTTAGAGACCTAGTAGGTTGAGGCACGAATAAGAGATCGATTTGGTTCATGCTTAAATTAAGTGATTTGGAAGGTTCATGATAGCGAATATAGGGCCAAGAAAAGGATGAGTGGTTTAGGATGAAGATATAGCAACATTGAGTGAGAATGGTCATAGTTGATAGGAAGGCTAGAGGAAGTTCTAGTATAACTCCTTCGTCCTTCTAAAATAGGTGAAGGCGAAAGCAATCTAGAGTTCGAAGGAGGCGTTATCGAATATGAATACGTGATTCAATGACGATCAAATAATTTTAAAGGAATTGTCAAGGCAGTCGTGGATGGGATTCTAGAGGACAAGTTTAGCTATATCCCCATCCACGTAGAACGATAGATAAAAGCGAACCAAAGTGCACTAGGTTGATCAGACCATCATGCACCGGTTCTGATTAGACAATATATTAGTGGGTGCGACCCAAATAACATATGTCTTGAAAAAGCTCGATAAAGGAATAAGCTTGCAAAAACTATGCTACATTAGCATCATTAGTCAAAATGGTAAATACATAGGCACGAGAGATTAAGATTGAAAGAAGGCAGAATGATTCTAAGTCGTATCCTGTGTTGATCTCTATACAGTCGTCCTATAGTCTTTTGGTCCAAGTCCTTGGTGGACTAGATGGGTTAGGGTCCTCTAAATTCTAGAATCTAAGTAGTCTTGCTAATATAGGTCGCAAGGACAAAGGGGTTGCTAGGTCATAAGGCATTCTAGCCAACTTAAAAGAATTAAACTAATGGTGTTTGGGACATCTAACTAGTAGGGTCAATCTCTAGCAAGCACGACGGAAAGATAAGAATAATGATAGAAGGAATCAAGCAAGATGCAATCCATGAGTCGAACGGTAGTTCGAATATGGAATCGAGAAAAGAGGTCAAGTATGTGGATGAGATCCTAGACTTCTAATCCTATACGCAGACTTGCTTGGTACGGTAAAGTAACCAAACAATTTATCTTGACCTGCATGGGCCACCACAAAAATATGTAACGCCCTAGTCCCAAAATACGTAGGACTAGGAACGTAGATATGCCAGCTGTATACATACAAAGTACACTCCAATATATGGAAACCTCGTATGAATACATAAGCTATAAAATGCACTAGAACCAAAACTAATCTCATCCACACAAAAATAAATGAATAAAAGAATTCATATAATGATAATAAATTGTCTTGATACAATATGTTGGGCGGAGACAAATCTACTACCAACAAGTAAAGAAAAAATACATGAAAAAAGAAATCATTTTGGCGAGCGAAGCAAAGACGATCCAAGTGCAATCATCCTCGAAAAAATAGAGATGGTCACGGCTAGAGCTAGAGTACCTACGGAAGATAAAAGCACACACATGGCGAGATAACCAGGTCCTCAGAGGGACGTAACAAGACACATAATATCATGCCATATAAACTGAATAAATATTGGTCAAATAAATAAGAAAATTGAATTATAACATGGTCCAATATATACCTATTGAACTAGCTTACCATCCCCCCAACCAAACAAGGACAGGAGATGGTAAACTAATTCACGGTGACGTATCTTTTCATGCTATGAATCCAATATGGTATCCGGACCCCAACAAGGTTCAATACCTTCTTATCGAAGTAGTAAGTCACACCTACAACCAAACAAGAACAAGATGTGACAAACTAATCCGCGATAAGTTATTGTTCCAAGCCACGGTCAGATACAAGCACCCAAACCAAAAGTACTCGTACCTAACGGATAAAGGTAGCCTAACCGTTCTAAGTGAAATGTAGTTAAGAATAATCCTTCCTACGCATAGGCCCTGGCTAAATAGGATCGGCATAGTCCCCCCTTGGGGCACCAGAGGCCCAATCAGTAAGAGCATAATGTTCCGCAGAACGTCAGTGGACGTCAGTAATCATGGGTAATCTGACCCGCGTCTCCGGCGGAGCTCACGGATTACAAAAGGAAAAGTGCATCGAAGCCCATACGCTAAGGAATTGTCCTCCCCGACCAATGCCTACTATGTTGTATCCATAATAGTAACCTCTATAATCGCTAAGTCAAACTAGCATGCAATTCTATTAGCGGTTATTTCTATCGCACGGTTTGTACGTACTAGTATCCAGCCAATCACGCACGTCCGTGTTCTACATGCGACACACAACTTCGTGGCACAACGTGTCAAGGCCATGAATGCAACACACAAGGTGGTCCCTTAAATCTAAGTTTAATGTGTAAGAAAAATAATACATAGCAGGAAATATAAATGAACAGTAAGTTCTAACAGGTTATGCCATGTATCACAGTTTATTTTGTATAAAAAAATAATAAATAATGCATGAAATATGAGCTAAAATAAATAAACAGCAAATGGCAAGGTGTCTTGTCTGGTAGTACGTCTGGTGTGCTGCAATAATCAAGGTGGCACGAACTGCGACTTCGGTGCGACAACTATGCAAGGTGAACTCTGATGGTGGCACGGACAGTTCCATCGGGTCCAGGACGGTCAAGTTAGCTAGGGTCGATAAAGGAGAGGTATGGTATTGACATGGAATAGGAATAATGGGCTAAATCACGAGATGGAGAAAATCAAAGGGAGTCAAATTTTATATATAATTTTAGAAAATATTTGTTAATATTTGAAATATAAATTATTAGCCAAAATATGCTCTCAAACAAATACTAAAAAAATCAAAAGTCATTTTAGGACGAACTCTAAGTTTTGTCAAAGTAGCATTTTAGTTTGAAACCTATATCCCTATAAATCAAAAATATTATAAGGAAACAAAATAATAAAATTAGTTAAGGCTAAGACCCATATTTTGTAAAAATAAAGCTATACTTTTTATTGACTATCAAGAAATATTTAATAACATTTTAAAACTATATTATATTATATATATATATATATAATATATATATATATATATATATATATATATATATATATATATATATATATATATATACACACACACATATATATATATATATATATATATATATATATATATATATATATATATATATATATATATATATGACTCTTCAAAAATAATAATAGTGTTAACAATCACACTAATAATACTAAGACCAAATTACTCATAATAATATCACAAAAATGATAATAATCATTATTATTATTATACACCATGTGAAATATATATATATATATATATATATATATATATATAACTAGTTTTCTAAAAACAATAATAAAGTAATAAGAATCTTGTTATAAAAATAACAATAATAATAATAATTATTATTATTATAATTATAATAGTAATACTAATAATAATAATAATAATAATGATGATAATAATAATAATAATAATAATAATAATAATAATAATAATAATATTACAGTAACAGAGCTCTCTCCTTTCGAAAGAGAGAGAGATGAAATAAAATCAAAAGACATAGAAGAAAGAGGAGGGTGAGGAAGAGGGAAGAGGGGTCGTCGGGGCTCCGGTGGCGCGGCTGCGCGCTGCAGCGGAGGGTGAGGCCAGGCGCGGAGGGGCTTAGGCGGATGGGGATTTTGGTGGCGAGCGGCTGGAGGCGCGGATGGCGGTCGGAAGAGAGGGGAAGAAGCGGAGCTATGCGGCTCGTCGACGGACGGCAGGGGTTTGCGGAGGAGAGAGGAAGGGTGGATCGCGACGGAAAGGGCCGCAGTGGAGGTGGCGGTCGGCAAGGGTCGGCGACGGCAAGGGTCGGCGGCGGTAAGGGTCGGCGCTGAAGGAGAAGGGGGCGCGCGCGGCTGGACGGCCTGGCCGGATCTGGAGATACGGCGGCGCACGACCAACTCGCGGAGAGGCGCGGCGGCAGGCGTGCTCCGGCTCCAGCAGAGGTAAGGTGTTGGTGGTGATTAAATTTTTGGGGTTTTGGGTTTTCTTGTGATTCGGCGAGTGGGCGCCGGCAACAGTGGTGGCGGTGATGGTTTTGGTGACCGGAGTTGGTCGAGGGTTTTCGAGGTCGTGATGGTTGTTGTGTCGTTGTTGTTGGGAAACTGGAAGGCTGGCGGGGTTGGATTGTGGCGACGGCCACGACGAGTGGTGGCTGTGGGGATTTATTGGTGTTAGTGGCCATGGTGGCCGGGGACAGATGATGGCGAGGGCGGTGTTGGATGTTCGATCTGTGTCGGAGTTGGCGACGGTGGATGGCCGGGGGACGCTGGCCAGGAAGGGTACGACGGTATGGTCTGGCCGGGTGGCAGGAGTCGAGGGCTGTTGTAATGGCGGGGTCGAGATGGCAGAATCCGGTGAGGGCTTCGGCCAAAATTAGGGTTAGGGTTAGGATTAGGGCTAGGGTTTGTATTATGTCGGAGTGTCCGACACGGGCTGGGTTTGTGTCCTACATGACACGGGTGGAGTCAAAGTCGTGTCGGGATGTGTCCGACACGAAGAATTGATGTAATTGTAAAAAAAATAGAATAAGAATTTGGATGGTGGAACATGGACACGATGCACGCACGATGAGATGTTGGTCACGGATACGATGCACTTATTTTTGGTTGTGGGAAATTTGTGGATGATGAATTATGGAGAAAATAATATGGAGGAGTACCTGCCTATTTATAGGATGTAGGAATTTCCAGTTGGATAAGGATTAGGAGTAGTTTAAACCCAAAATAGATAATTCGTAACTTAATTTAAAATCAATCAAATCCAAATCCAAATCCAAATCCAAATACAAATCCAATTTAAATCTAATTAAATTTTTAGTTTAAAATCAAATGGGATAAATCAAATTTCAAATATTTAACTATTTAAATAAATCCATAAATTCAAATAAAGATTTAAATCGCCACAATAATTTTGAAATATATTTTCCAAAAATGCTAATAATAATAATTTTGAAAATTATATTATTATTTAAAATAAACTAATAAATAATTATGAAATATATATGTATATACAAATAATATTTACATAAATATACTTTTCTAATATACCATTTTATAGGAAAAAATTATTTATTATTATAACTGTATAAATGAAAGGCTTTTCATAATTAAGATCATAAACTTGAAAATGATAGCTAAAATAATTATTATGTATATTACTTCGAAACTATAAAAATAGAAAAAAATATTTTTCAAAAATATGTACGCTCGCACATATTCGTACTCGTCGAGCAATTACGAAAAATAAAATTCCGCGCGCGACATACAATGCAACTACGCGACGTACAATATACAAAAAAATTGGTATCAAATTTAATAAAAAAATATAGTAGAAATTTTGGGGTTTTACAAGCAAGTATGATAAGTTTAATGCACATTAGGACAATGCTGAGTTTAAGTATAAGTGCTAAGGTGATAGCATAAATGTTAGTGATATCATAATGATTAAACTTAATTGAATGACCACAATCAAAAACATAGTTTTGATTTTGGCAACCCGATTAAATTTAAGATAGACTAGCTCATATCACTAATATGTAAACCAATAGGCACATATCACCAAAGGTATAAGTATAAGTAGAAATGCTATAACGATAGTATGAAGATTAGTGATAATGAAATGCTAAACTTAACATACTAACCATATTCAAAAATATGATACAATCATTGGGCCAACAATCACCACCACTCTCGGGATGCCCTCGACGTCCTCTTCCACCCTAATAAGCATAGAAGTCATCTTGCGGCCATTAGAGATGTGCACAACGCGTCTCTTTGGGCAAAACTTTTTCGAAGTGTAAATATGAAAGTTACAACAAATTAGTCGACTTTTAGACTAGGTTTTATCTACTTTTTTCGTCCGGCTGACTTCAAACCAAAACTAGAAGTTACCTCTATGTGTCTACTTCACTCTCTAATCGCTGGATCACACATTCCAAGCGGTTTGGTTGGGTCGTCCATTCTACGATAGGGTGTCCACAACAGACTAGATCTATTGCGAGTGGATTTTTACCTAATTTTGAGCTGATTAGATCTTTCGAATAATTTTGTTAAAAAAACTAGACATCAAGAGCTTTCCAACGCATATCTTTTTGCTGCATTTCCCTTTCGTTAGTATTTATTAAAATTCTTGACATTTGTCGTAACTTCGTAACTCCGGAAATTATGTGTTTCTTGTATCCAAAAGCCTTGGTACTTCATATACCTTTACTAAAATATTTGTTTTACAAGGTTTGATGTTAAAAATATTATTTTAACTAATTTCTATGATTTTTCCAAAACTATATATTTTAATTTTTTTATTGTTTCTGGACTCAATTAGTAGGCCAAATGTGGTATTGATGATGTAGTATCAACATAGGACTATTGTGATTGAGTTTCTACCAATAACATAATATTGTTATTAATATAAAAAATATTTATAAGTATTTTTCAAAAATTAAATTATTATTTTATATTAGTTATAAATTATTTTTATAAGAAAATTGGTACTATATATTTTGTATGATGTTGTACCGACATCAGGACGACTATTCGGTATAAATATTGATATAGTCTCTATATTAGGGGTGAGTATTCGGTTTATTCGGTTCCAACTGAACCGAATTTCCAAAAATCGAAAAAAACTGAATTGTCAAAAAAGGAAACCGAAATCGAACCGAATCCAGCAATTTAAACCGAACCGAAATAATCGGTTCGGTTTTCGGTTTATTCGGTTTATACACATGGGCATTTTTTGTTAATGGGCCAGTCCAAAATTGGGCTTATGGGCTTTTTTTTTAATACAATGTAAAACAGACAGTTGATTCAAAGCAAAAGCAGTAGTAAATGACAGGAAAAAATAAAAAACTACAAAATGTTACAACAGATGGCTCAATGGCTCATGACATTTGATTAAAAAAGTAAAGCACAACAAGAAACAAAAAAACTACAAGGGGGCATTGGCACACTTATATGTACAAAATTTTACAACAGATGGCTCAATGGCACATAACACTTGATTCATATACAATATACAAAGCACAACATATATGAAAGTCTGCAAGTCTGCAACTACACAAAAAAATATGCAAGTCTGCAACTACACAAAAAATCTGCAAATCTGCAACAGATGGCTCAATGGCTCATGACACTTGATTCATATACAAAGCTCAACCTGAAATAGACCCATCAAAAATCTGCAAGTCTGCAACTACACAATAAAAAATGATTATTACAGGTGAAATACATAGAATAACTTGTATTAAGAAAGCTAAAGATGAAATGAAAAAGCATGATTGATGCATATAGAAGATTGAATGACTGTTGAGCCTCAATTCGACAGATTAGCTTCTTTAGGATGGCCATTGATGTTTTAGTGTACTGTAAATCCTGGTCTTTATTCTACATTTGGCATATTGCTGATCCTCAAATACATACAACTAATTCAAGTTTAACAACTCTTAAAGAGGAGGTTTTCTTTCAAGATGGTGGTCTAAAAAGAGAGGAGAACTTTATTCTTCGATATTAATCATTTTTTCAAAGAGTTCTAATCAGTCTGCATCATTACCAGGTAACATAAGCAGTCATACAACTGAAATTTTGTATTATGTAGAAAAGGCATTGCAATGGGCACAAGATTGAAATACTACAAAAGTCCTACAAACAAGCCAGAGACTATCTACTAACATCACTTCTATTCTCAAAATTAAGAAAGAACCCGCTGTTAAATACTTAAATGTATCAATTCTATTCAGAAAATAATGTGAACTTCTCACATTTTAGATTTCTAATAACGGCAAGGGAATACTTTTTAATATATATTTTTGACCTATCGTGATATTCAATTGCATGTATCCATTTAAATGCTGAAAATTCACTAAATTATGACACATAGAAAATTAAAATCTAATTATTTCCAATTATAGACAATAGTGAGGAGGGTGTTTTCTGCAATAAGTTCAAACATATGAATACGAGTGTCTTGCAGACTGCAGTGCAACAGAGAAATAAAAGAATGCAGTGCAACAGAGAAATAAAAGACTACCTGGGGTCCTGGACCTATCCACTGTAACCTTGATGTAAAGGCCAGTTATCAATAAGAGATTCCAAAAGATCAATCCATCAACACGGAGATTGATGAGCAACATCCAGTAGCGAAGAAGACCACCTGCGAAATAAACCTAGACTAGACATTGACAAGTATTAAAGTTTTAAGGCTCAGATTGGCAAGTTGTGAATCAATAGATACATTGTGGTATATGTTCATTGTTCACTACTAACACCATCTCATCATTGCCGACTTTCTTCATAATTGTTAGCAATTTATAATTGAATAAAATAAGTAAACTATAGTACAAACTACAAAGAAAAATGCTTACCAAGTACAGACATATTGTAGAAATATTATAGTGGCCTGCAAGATCACACGCAAATAAAATATACAAGCCTACAAATAACATGACTGACTGCAAAAATGAAGTCTGCAATGCAATACTGTATAGTTTCAACTTGAACAGAAGTCTGCATAGTGCATAACATAAGTCTGAATAGTGCAGACATGATTGTAGATAGCAATACTGTATAGTTTCAACTTAAACAGAAGTCTGTATAGGGCAGAAACATAGAGTGCCAACTGCCAACAACAGAAGTGTAGAGTCTGCATAGTACACAAACACAATTGCCAACAACAAAAGTGCAGAGTTTGTAGATTATGCATAGTCCACAAACATAAGAGTGCTAACAGCATAAGCCTAGTGAAGAAACATAGAGTGACAACAACAGAAGTCTGGAGAGTCTGCATAGTGCAGACTACATAAATGAAGTCTGAAATACAGTACTCTAAAATGCAATACTGCACATTGCAAAATAATTTAGATCTTTAGAGCCGGCTTGAGGTTGAGCCCATCGCCAAATGACTTAAATCTAGATAAGAAAAGATTTACACAAATCAATAGATACAACTAATGAAGTAAAAAAAAGTACTTTTGAAACTCTTTAAGAAAAAGTTATACCTTTTTCAAGTTGATCCAACGATTCCAAGTTCTCTTCAAGACTACTAATAATAGATTGGTTGGGACTCGATCGTAACCAATCTTGTGAACAAATAAGACCTTGAGCAATCTTAGGTGTCAAAGAGCTTCTAAATGAATCAAGTACTCGACCACCCGTACTAAATGCACTCTCGGAAGCCACCGTGGATATAGGAACGGCCAACACATCACGAACCATTCTTGAAAGAATGGGAAAACGAGGAGCATTAATCTTCCACCAAGCCAATAGATCAAAATTTGGATTCTTATCTTCATCGGCTTCGGTGGGCTCAAGAAGATAACGATCCAACTCTGACTTACTATCACAACCACCCATTTTCATTTTATGGTTCTTATATTGAGCCTTCATCATGTGTTTCAAGTTAAAAAGAGGACGTTCTTCGATGATTGAAGACGCAACTACTTCATTACTAGTTAAAGAAGCAACTATGGGTGAATAGATCTTCTTATACTCTTCAAACATAGAGTACACAACCGTTCTCACCTTCTCTATCATGGTATCACTCCTTGATTTACCATATAGTTGATATAGCCACCATTCCACATATGCAATCTTTTGACGTGGGTCAAAAAGTGGCACAATGAAGATGATCATATTCATCTTCTCAATGTCTCCCCAATACTTGTCATATTTGTCTCTCATTTTATCCGCCATCAAAGACAAGTCAAAGTCATCACTACTCTTATCATTCTTCAAGAGAAAGTCGATAGATGCAATCTCTTCAAAGAATTTGTTAGAAGTGACATACAACGAGCCCGAGACACGTAAAGTAATTCATAGAAATGTTCTAAAAAAGTGCACAACCTTCTCACATTTGACCAATCCTCCTCGCTAGGAAACAAATTCTCCTCCTCAAGTTCTCTTCTAAATAAAACATCTTCGTCTTGGAACCTCTCAAAAGCTCTTTGAAATTTTTGGGCCGTGTCCAACATCAAATATGTTGAGTTCCAACGGGTACTCACATCAAGACATAATAATTTTTTACTTTGTATCTTTTCAATTTGAACACAATCTTTGAACTTTTGAAACCGAGAAGGAGATTGTCTCACGTAGCAAATCGCTCTCCGAACACATGCAATAGAAGAAGACATCATTTTCAACCCTTCAACCACAACAAGAATTATAATATGTGCAATGCAACGCATATGTGAATACTTGCATTGAAGAATACTATTTCCCCGTTGTGCATACTTCTTGCTTAAATAAGCAATGGCAACATCATTGGAGCTAGCATTATCCACGGTGATTGTAAAGATCTTGTCAATGCCCCACTCAATCAAACATGACTCTATGTCTCTCCCAATAGTCTCGCCTTTATGACTAGAAATTGGACAAAATTAATAAAAAAAATTTACAATTTCCAATCATAATTGATGTAGTGTGCCGTAAGACACATATAATTTATCTTTTGAATGGATGTCCATGTATCCGTTGTAAGGCATACCCTTTGATTGGACTCCTTGAAGTATGTCTTCAACTTAGTCCTCTCGTCAGTGTGTAAAGATGGTAACAATCTTTAGCAGCGGTCCATCTTGATGGTACACCAAACATAGGACATGCAATAGAAACGAAACGTTTGAAGCCCTCCCCCTCCACAAACCGAAAAGGAAGCTCGTCAATGATTAACATGTAAGCCAATGCCTTCCTCACATCTTCTTGGTTAAATTGCCAACTAGTGAGTGTCGACTTGCCATTTCCAACCGATTGTAAATTCAATATTGATTGAGTAGAGCCTTTGTGGTTTGGGTTAAGGGGGCACATATGCCAATAATTCTTAAGGGAAGTAGTCCCATTAATTACGGGGTGACAATAGTATTATTTTTTGCAAAAGTTACACCCCGCTTTTAGATTTCCATTCTCAAGGAACTCTTTAAAATCACTCCAATAAGGAGCTCTTCTTTTCCCAATACGTTTACTTTTTACCTTGAGCTTAGAATTAGTTGTCGAATTGACAATAGGGTCATTTGTGTCATGGGAACTCTTTCCTCCCACAACCCCACCCACATGCTCAACAGGTTCCCCTTCATTCAACATCTAAAATAAACATAACAAAATATATTACAATTCTAATTTACGAAGCAAATTTCAAAAAATAAATAAATAGAAGGAAATAAGAATACACACATTGCATGAGTACGATGATGATGCCATGAATTTGACTCAACTTAGGCAACAAATGACTTATTAAATTACAACCCCACCCTCATGCTCAGTTATTTGTTGAACATCAAACAAACACAAGCTAAATTTTTTCTTTTTCTGTTCTTATAAGTTAACTATTCTTTTTCATGTGGTCAGACAAGCCAAATACAGAGCATCAAAATGCAAATTGAACACAAACAACATATACAGTTAAATACAAAGAACAAAATTCTGACGAGAATAAAGAACAAAATCGTGACACAAGCAAACAAACATTTAATTGTAAAATACAAATCCCAATACCAACCAAAGCAAACATTTAAATGTAAACTTTTTTATATTTTTATCCATTATGGCATTGCAGTATTTGGTGCATATTGGCAGTATAAGCAATCCTGCAAACATAAATTAACATTTGAAACTTGGAGCATTTGTGCAAATTGGCAATGTAAGCGACCCTACAAAATATAAACTAACATTTGAAACTTGAAAAATCGAAAGATTGCTTACAGCGATTGCTGGCTTGCTGAGATTATAATAATAAATAATCCAAGAATGCACCAATAATCCAAAGCTCCAAGCCACAACTAACTGCAAAACAAAATTCAAAAATAACATTAGAATAAACTAATGAACCTATATGTATAACAAAATATATTAAACAAAATATTATATATATATATATATATATATATATATATATATATATATATATATATATATATATATATATATATATTTTTTATATATATATAAATATATATATATATATATATATATATATATATATATATATATATATATATAAATATAAATATATATATATATATATATATAATATATATATATATATATATATATGTAATCCTAAGATCTGATATATATATGCAAAATATATTAAACAAAATATATATGTAATATATATATAAATATATAAAAAAATATATTAAACAAAATATATCAAATAAAATATACTTACAGTGCAATATATAAACTAATGAACCTATATATTGCAAAATATAAGCTAATGAACCTATATATTGCACTTACAGTACAAAATATATTAAACAAAATATATTAAACAAAATATTATATATATATATATATAATATATATATATATATATATATATATATATATATATATATATATATATATATATATATATATATGTGTATATATATATATATATATATATATATATATATATATATATATATATATATATATAGATATATATATATATATATATATATATTTTTACAGTACAAAATATATTAAACAAATATATTAAACAAAATATTATATATATATATATATATATATATATATATATATATATATAATATATATATATATATATGTGTATATATATATATATATATATATATATATATATATATATATATATATGCAAAATATAAACTAATGAACCTATATGTAATCCTAAGATCTGATATATATATATGCAAAATATAAACTAACCGTGCAATATATATGTAATCCTAAGATCTGATATATATATATATATATATATATATATATAAATATATATATATATATATATATATATATATATATATATATATATATATATATATGCAAAATATAAACTAACAGTGCTATATATATTAAACAAAAAAAATATACTTACAAAAATTAAGTAAACAAAAATTAAAAGAATTATTAAACAGAAATATAACAGATCTCAGAAATATTAAACAGATCTATAGGAGGACGTTCTATATTAACAGTGCTATACAGAGGATGTTCTATATATAACAGATCTCACAAATATTAAACAGATATTAAAAGAAAAAATTAAAAAATACTTACAAAAATAGTTGGAGGAGCAAGTAGAGTTCAAAACTTCAGATCTGACGGAGAGAGTGAGAGAGGCGGAGCCGGGGGCCGCTGGGAGGAGGCGATGAGAGAGGCGGAGCCGGGAGTCGGGACTCGAGGGTTAGGATCTAGATTTTAGGGTTTATTTTTAGATAGAGTGGGGAGAGAAGAGAGTGAGAGAGGCGGAGCCGGGGGCCGCCGGGAGGAGGCGGTGAGAGAGGTGGAGCCGGGAGAGATTGTGAGTTGGGGGCCGCTCCGCTCTAGAGCTGCTGTGCTGTGGCTACTTAGAATTTTAGAATTAGGTTAGGAGAGAATGAGATTGTGAGTGGAGAGAGAGAAAAAAGTGTTTATATACTTAGGGTTCAGTGAGGGTATATATGTAAATTCATAGGTCCTATTCGGTTTTAAACCGAACCCTAACCCGAAAATCTAACCCGAAACCGAAAACCGAATTAGCGGGTTTTCAAAACCGAACCCGACCCGAAATTTTTAAAAACCGAACCTAATGGCTTATTCGGTTCGGTTTTCGGTTTGTAACCTAATAATGCTCACCCCTACTCTATATGGTAAGCCGGTAGATAGTATTAAAAATAGTGTATCTATTATGAGTGAACTTGGCGGGAGTTATGAAGAAATTGGAGTTGGTCAGACATACACTTAAAAAACAGTTACAGGCAAGTGTACCTTGCCTTGGTTTCGGATTGTTCTTTTTATTTCTTGTTGTTTATTTTATTAGCATAACATAGATCGTTGATACTTAGTGTCCATTTTGAAGACGGATACTGATGTCATTTTATTGGCACCGAGTATTGACATTAGGCATTGCGTGCATATTGTCGTATCCATTGACACAAATGATGACAGGACACCGACACGTTCATGATTGTCACGACCCGCACCCTAGAGTAAGGGCACGAAACGTGGGTACGTCCAGCCTACGCCGCAGTGTCGGCGGTAGAACGCTGTCCTAGGTCACAAAATCTAACAGTTGAAGGTAAAACAGTTATACTCCCCGAATGGGGGTGACATAACAGAACTATAACTCAACCACAGCTAAGGTAGAACAGGTAAGATAAAATGATAATGAAAGATAAAATATCCAGAATAGGAGAATCACAGAGATACAATCCAGAATTCTAAGTGTCTAAAATAAATACATATCTCAGAATATCTCAAAATCTAATACAGTGATCCAAGTAAAGTAAGACAGTCCTAGTCTAAGGGAGTGTCATCTACTGCTAGTGGATCCTGCTGCTGGTCCAAGTCCAGGCACTCGTCTAGTGTAGCACCGTAGTAAGTAGGGCAGAACGCCTCAGCCTCGTCCTCTGTAATATTTTTAACAGGTCCAGTCAGGACAGGAGCGAGCACAGTACATCTCAACAAATCATAGCAGGTCAGGATATAATCATGCTAGAGAGTAAGATACAAGAAACTGAAGAATAATATGATAAACAGGAAAGACTGTAAATAAATAGCTACAGTATATAGAGAACTAACAGTGTCTAGTGATTCAGAGCACAAGATGTTTATGTAAACGGCACGATGTTATACACGAGTAATCTACAGAGGTTGTACACGAGTAATCTACCGGATTGAATACATAACCACTTCTACTCCCCCGCCCCAATCAATACACAAGGATCTGGCTAAGTTATGTTATTGCACACGAAGTATAGTCGCACACGAGATCATGTGAATACATGAATATACACGATTTCACACGATTTGTACACGAATGTCACGAATACAAGGAGTATACGATATTCACGATAAAGTACACGAACACGAAATACCCGATGTATCCACTAAGGGGATAACATCGCCCAATAAGATCCATATAGTACTAATTCGTGTTTCCAACGTGCCAGCATCATGTAAAGTAATCTAAAGCAGGAAATATACTCCTAATGCAGGATATAAAATGATCAGAGAATGTACTCGCATGTAACCGGTAAATCTGAGAGAATATATACTGTCCGAGGAGTGGTGTCTGTCTCCTATAGAACAGTACAAGTCACTACAAGTCCAGAATAGTAATGTAATGCACTACAATGCGTTCTGCACGAATCTAGGTCAATCTAGACCAAAGTCAACTCTTGGTCAACTCTGGTCAACCCTAGAAGTCAAACTAGGTCAACTAAGTCAAACCTAAGTCAAACTAGTCTAATCTAGGTTTAGCAAGTCATTCTAGGTTCTAACAAGCCTACACAGTCCATCTAGACTCCAACTAGGCATACCATGCCTAACCATACCATATTCACATAACCACATGATATGACTATGACTAATAGTCTATTAAGAAAACATCTACCCTATAGTCACTATACAATTTCACCCATATATCATAACATATCACATAATATCATATATACAATATATTATGTCATATGGTATCCCATACTCTATAACATATCATATCATATAGTATCATATATATATATATATATATTTCATACATTCCTATATATAACTAATATGTATAGTACAATACTATAAAGAAAACTTAGATACTTATATATCACAAGGCATATATCTATGTATACATAGGAAGGGAGTGAGGGGAGAAAAGCACATGAGGCACATGAGTATTAGGTGTGTGTGTGTGTCATAGACTAGAGAGTGAGGGTGTGAGTGACTGTCAAGAGGACAGTGAATACATGAAAGTACATTTCAGTTTAGATAGGAACATTCCATACAAAATCTGGAAGGAAAGGCAAAACAGAGAGAATGTGAGTTGTGTGTGACACATGTGAGGCATGAAGTAAAATCAGTGAACAAACAACCTATTGACTCAATGCAAATCTCAGATTTTACAAATAAAACAGTGAGAAATAACTGTGGGTGTGTGTGTTCAGAAATTGAGAAATCAGTGAATACATACATTCTCAGGTAATAGGAAGAAATGAATCATGAATCAAGAATCGGTTTTCAGTCAATTCAAAGAAAGGAAATCAATTTACAAATCAATCAATACCTACACCCCCAAATCTCAGGCATGGGAATACTCTCAGTTTTGGAATAAAACAGAAATGACAATCAATTCAGGTGATAATTAAGAACCAATCTCAGGTTTCTAGTAAAACTATATCAGTTATTAACCACAGGCAATCTCAGATTAATATGAACCTAAATCACAGTTTAAAACACAACCATATCAAGTTTTGAAGAAATGACAGCATTGCAAATCAAAGTACATAAAAACTCAGGTATAGAATTATTTGAAACCACACATTATAATCCCATTCTCAGGTTCTTCTACAAAATCTCAGTTAAGAGATCAACTTAGGAAATTAACAGTTAATGAAACACAACCCATCATTCATCAACAACCTATTCTCAGAAAAAGAACAACAGGAATGGAATCAGTGACTCAAATCACTCACTCACAATGCAACCCAATCTCAGGCATTCAGTAATTGAAGAGGGAACTCAGATTTATACATTAACATGAATCAAAAATCAGTTTTTCAGTTGATAGGAAAACATCCCAGGTTTTTAAGGGAAGAACAAAATTGAATTTGAATGAAAGAATCAGGAAAACAGTCAATAACGAACCTTAGTTCAACATTTCAGATTAAGGAAAATAGTTCAGGCATTGGTTTAAAACTATTCTCAGTTTTACCCCAAAAATCAGTTCAACAAATACATTGACAGTTGCATTGAAACCAAACCATAGCCTAATTCCTCATTCCCTATTCAAAAGCCTATAATCGAATGAAATATGAGACTAGGCATGAACATTAATATGTGGAGATATTTTGCAGTTGAAAACCATCCTTCAAATCAGAAAATAAAAGGTTTTTAAAAAAAAACTGGAACTGAAGTATCTGAGCGTATCAGTGAAAGCCAAAAAAAACCATGTTCAAGACCCAATGAACCTATTCTAAAATGTGAATCAATCTAACATAGTTAATAGATGATATATATAGGAACTAAACAACAATTATAATCATGATTTAACTGCATTAAACTCAAACAAAATCACAAGGAACCAACACACACATACAGCACTGTCCTGGACTGCACAGTGACGAACCCATGCACACACAAATACGTGTCCGACAAGACACGAGGACTCATGCAACTCGAGGAACCTCGTGTCAGTCATGGACACAATGTGTGTGTGTTGAGTTTCGTGGGTCGAGACGATGTATGCAACGAGCAGTTCCGTCCGAGTAGCAGGGGATGCTCCTGCCCGCGTGTGCGTGTGCACGACCGCGTGTCAACGCGCTCGTGTCGACCCAACCTGACACGAAAACGTGCTCAGTGTCCAAGAAATGCTTAAGCGAGGTGAAAATGGATTTTTCTATTCAAACACAAATCGCAAAATCGATCGAAATGCCCTTTGAGGCATTTCGTCGAACACATTCCTATAC
Source organism: Iris pallida (assembly GCA_029216955.1). Taxonomy (NCBI): domain Eukaryota; kingdom Viridiplantae; phylum Streptophyta; class Magnoliopsida; order Asparagales; family Iridaceae; genus Iris; species Iris pallida. The sequence goes on along the minus strand of JANAVB010013600.1, from coordinate 4,964,927 downwards.
ACGTGGATACGTGTCCGATACGGACACGAAATGGGTCCAAATTCTAGGGTTAACCTATCCTACTGTTAGGTTAGGGCTAGGACATCCTAGAAATGAATTTTAACATAATTTAAATGCAATAGAAAGGATTATACCTATAGGTGAACAATGGGTTAAAATCCCCAAATGGAAAGAGTTTCACAAGCCACCAAACTCCCTCAAATTGTGTTCTTCCTGAAAATACTCATCAACTACAGCAAGAATACTAATATTAGGTCCTATTACAATTTGTTTGGAGGAATTTGGAGTAAAAATAGATTTTCTAAGAATTTACAAATATGGAGACTCACCTCTTCCAAATGGCAATGATTTCCTAAAGAGGCAAGCCCTAATTTCAAGGAGATATAAATAGGGGGGAACACACTATGGCTGGCTAGATTTTTAGGGTTAGGGTTTGGTTCAAGGGGTGTGGGCCTATGGGCCATTAAGCTTTCAAGTCATAAAATGACTTGTGATTTCACAAGCCATTCCTTAATCAATCTAGCTCCTAATTTCCCCAAATTAATTCCAATGAGCTAAACCTCACTAACTTAAGTCAACCTAGGTTTTCATATCCTAACCACTTAGTCATGCCCTAGGTTAGCCACTAGGTTAGTCTCCAAGGTCAACATAAGTCAAGGTCACTAAAACACCAAAATCAATTATACTAAAATCACTTAAAAATCACATTAATTATAAATAATAATAATAATTCCAAATTAAATTCTAAAATTTTGAAAATGACCAAAATACCCTCAAGCTAGAAAAGTGGTAGTGACAAATCTACCCCCCTTAAAATAATTTCGTCCTCGAAATTTAAAGGCGAAACTAACTGCTAAGAATGATAGAAAAGTATACCTCAAGGTCCAAAAAGATAGGGGTACCGCTCGTGCATCTCATCCTCCCGCTCCCAGGTAGACTCTTCTGGAGAATGATGCCTCCATGCGACGCGTACCAAGGGTATCACCTGGTTCCTCAATACCTTCTCCCGGCGATCCAAAACCTCCACAGGCTGCTCTGGATAACTGAGAGTAGGTCCAACCTCTATCTCCGAGTGATCGAGCACATGGCTAGGGTCAGCCACGTTCCGTCTCAACTGTGATACGTGAAATACGTTGTGAACTCCCACTAGTGTAGGTGGCAAGTCTAGCCTGTATGCCACATCACCGACTCTCCCGCTGATAACGAAAGGGCCGATGAAGCGCGGGCTAAGCTTCCCACCTCCACCAAAACATATCGTACCACGAGTCGGAGATATCCGCAGAAAAACCATGTCTCCAACCTAATCACAAGCAAGGTCTCAAGTTACAAAAAAATTAAACACGATCAATCAACAAACAAAACAAAATACAACCTAATTCTAACCCTATCTCTAAATCCGTACCTCAAACTCTAGCGGCCTCCGGTGGCTATCGGCCCAGTGCCGATGTCTATCCTGCGCCACGCAAAGTTTGTCCCTGATGAGCTTCACCTTCTCGGCTGCGTCAACAACCATCTCTGGTCCCAGTAAAGCTCGCTCTCCAACATCATCCCAAGATAAGGGTGTACGACACCTACGCCCGTACAGAGCCTCAAACGGTGACATCTCAATGCTGGCCTGATAACTGTTGTTGTAAGCAAACTCCACGAAATGCAGGTGATCCTCCCAGGAACCTCCAAAATCCAGGACGCACGTCCGCAGCATATCCTCAAGGGTCTGAATAGTCCTCTCTGACTGTCCGTCCGTCTGGGGGTGGTATGCAGTACTAAACTTGAGCTGAGTGCCCAAGCTAGTCTGCAGACTCCTCCAGAAATGGAAAGTAACGGGAACTCCGTGAATCCTGACTATCTGTCTCATATACAACTCTGCAAGCCTCTCTGTAGACGTACCCACCTTGAGTGGTAAGAAGTGGGCTGATTTGGTTAACCTGTCAACGATGACCTAAATCGCGTCGTTCCCTCATGGCGTACGTGACAACCCCGATACAAAATCTATGGTAATATGTTTCCACTTCCACTCTGGAATGGGCAACGGCTGCAATAATCCTCCGGGCCTCTGCCTCTCTGCCTTGACCTGCTGACAGATCAAGCATGTAGCTACGAAGTAGGATACCTCCCTCTTCATCCCGTACCACCAGACATGCTCTCACAGATCCCTGTACATCTTGTTGGCACCAGGATATATAGAGTACTGCGATCTGTCAGCCTCCTGCATAATCTGCTCTCTGAGCTCCCCGCTGGGCACACATAACCGGGAACCGTGCCTCAGGGCACCATCCTCTGCAAGTGAGAACTCAACATCCTGCACTCCTGCACTGATCTGCTCTCGGATACACCACAGAGCCACATCATCGAACTATGTCGCCTTGATCCTGTCTATCAAGTTCGACTGTATCTGAAGGCCCCATAACTGCATCTGCACTCCCGGCACGATCACCTCAATCCCAAGGCTCTCCAAGTCCGCAAGCAGGTGCCGATCCATAGTCAAACACATGGCTGTCGAATACCTACTCAAGGCATCGGCAACCACGTTGGCCTTCCCCGGGTGATACTGAAGTACGATGTCAAAGTCCTTCATCAACTCAAGCCACCTGCACTGCCTCATGTTGAACTCCTTCTATGTAAACACATACTTCAAGCTCTTGTGATCTGTGAAAATCTCCACCCTCTCGTCATACAGATAGTGCTTCTACAACTTCAAAGCAAAAATCACCGCCGCCAGCTCCAGGTCATGGATAGGGTAGTTCTTCTCATGGGGACGTAATTGCCTGGAAGCATAGGCAATCACCTTCCTATGCTGCTACAAGACGAAACCCAGCCCCTTTCCTGAAGCATCACTATAAATAGTGAATCCACCTGATCCTGAAGGCAATGTCAGAATCGGAGCTGTCGTAAGCCGCTTCTTCAACTCATCAAAAGCTGCCTGACACTCCTCTGACCAAACAAACTCAGTATCCTTCCGGGTCAACCGTGTCAACGGCTCTGCAACCCGGGAGAAATCCTGCACAAATCTCCGATAATATCCTGCCAGCCCCAGGAAACTCCTGATCTCTGCCACTGAAGTCGGCACTGTCCAAGCCTCAACTGCTACAATATTCTTGGGGTCAACTGAGATACCATCTCCAGTCACCACATGCCCCAAGAAGTCCACCCGGTCCAAGAAAAACTCACACTTGGAGAGTTTCCCATAAAGCTGCTCCCTCCTGAGAGTCTCTAGCACTATCCGCAGATGCTCCTCGTGCTCCTCCTCTGTCTTGGAATATACCAAGATATCATCAATGAACACCACCATGAACTTGTCCAAGTACTGGTGGAACACCTTGTTCATTAGATTCATAAACCCTGCTGGTGCATTGGTTAGCCCAAACGGCATAACCAAAAACTTAAACTGCCCGTACCGTGTCCTGAAAGCGGTCTTGGGGATATCCTCCCTCTTCACCTTCACCTGGTGATAACCTGACCTCAAATCAATCTTGGAGAACACCCGAGCTCCGCTAAACTGATCAAACAAATCATCGATCTGCGGCAGTAGGTATCTGTTCTTGATTGTCAGGTTGTTAAGTGCCCTGTAGTCGATACACATCCATACCGACCCATCCTTCTTGGGTACGAAAAGTACCGGTGCACCCCAAAGTGAAGAACTCGAACAGATGAAACCCTTGTCCTGCAGCTCATCCACCTGCTTCTTCAGCTCCACTAACTCACTGTTGTTCACTCGATAGACATGCTGGAAGATCGGTTCCGCGCCGGAAACCAAGTCTATCGAGAACTCTACATCTCTGTCCGGTGGAAGCCCTGGCAACTCCTCTGGAAATACGTCCATAAACTCTGCGATCAAGGGATGCGGAGCCACCTGCTCCTCAACTGAAGCTCCACAGAAGACTTCGTCGTCCTGCTCTGCCTGCCGCCGGGTGTACTCAAACTCTGGCTCTCCTGGCACCCCGAACAAAACTCTACCCCCACGGCAATCAATGCGGGCGTGGTGTCTACTCAGCCAGTCCATACCTAATACTATATCGTAGTTCGGTAATGGCATGACGAGTAAACTCACTCCCAACTCTCGGCCTCCCAATATAACACTCCGCCCTCTGCAAACATCACTCACGAGGATGACCCCACCCCCGGTCGTGATCTTGCAGGTCCTAGGCAATGATTCAGAATCCAGACTATGTCTAATGGCATACGATACTGACACAAAGCTGTGGAAAGCCCCGGAATCAAAGAGTGCAAATGCTGGAAGGGAATCTAGAAGAACCGAACCTGCTATCAGCTCTCCGATGGCCTCGGCATCCTCAGCTGCCATGGTGAAAGCTCGCCCCTGCTGTCCACCTCGTGCCTGCTGCTGGTGCTACTGGAACCTCTGTTGCTGGGTCTGCAGGGCTGGTCCCCTCTGCTGGCCTGCTGGAGCCTTGGCTGCCCCAGCTCCTCCTGGTATCGGACGCATCGACGCAACTGGACACTCTCGCATCTGATGGTCTACTGATCCACACATCAAGCATCTGCCAAGTCTCTTCCTGCACTTGTCCTACTTATGCCCAGGCTTTTTGCAGAAAGTACAACTAACAGCCTGCTACCTGGGTACCTGCTGCCCTCTCTTCTGCTGGTGCTGCACCTGCTGAAAAGGTGCATGGCCCTGATGCTGGTGCTGCTGAACTGGCCTCTGCTGCTGAAAGTGCTGCTGGAAGTGAGGCCTCTTGGCCTGTCCCTGACTGCTACTGCCACCCTGGAAGTCACGACCCCTCTTCTGCTTTAGCCCTAGGTCGTCTTCCGCTGCCATGGCCCCAGAAAATATCTCAGCATTAGTGGCGTTCCGGTCGCTCTTAGTCAGCGACCGAACCTCTCTAATCAAACCCCGGCGAAACTTCCTCGCCTTCGGCTTCTCAGACAAATCATCAATGAACCGGGCCAATCTGCAGAACTCCCTGGCATACTCAGCTACCGTCTGGTTCCCCTGAACCAGTGCCTCGAACTGTGCCTCGATACCTCCCAAGGCAACATCAGGAAAGAACTGCTCCTTAAACAGCTCCTTGAACTGGGCCCAAGTCTGGCCCTCAACTCCTACCATGGGATCTGTCTGATACCACGCACGGGCTAAGTCCTGCATCTGACTGCCCGCCGCCTCGATCTGGAGTCGATCTGGTATCTCCGCCAGTCGGAAGATCTCCTCAATATGTTCTATCCAGTCGTCTGCAACATGGATGCCCTCTGTGCCGAAGAACTCCCGAGGATGCATCTTCTGGAAGTCCTGAATGTCCTTCTCCCTCCGACGGGGCTGCTGCTGGGTCCTCTGAGCTGTGATCATCTCGACTGTAGTGCGTACCAGCTGGTGTGCCTCGTCGATCCCCTGCCTAAAATCTGCAGTCTGCCTCGTCTGATGCCGCTGGTGGGACTCAAGAATCCTCTCCGCGAAGGAGAAAAGATGTGCAACATCTACCATCCCCGCAGACGGAGGCTGCTGTGGTGGAAGGATCTCAGGAATCACAACTGGCCTCCTGACTGTTGGAGGTGCTCCTCCAAAAGTGGCAGAAACACCGACTCCTGAGGGCTGTACTGGCCCTGTGGCACTGGGAGCTGGCTGCTGGACACGAGAGGTGGCAGACCCCTCTCCAGCCTCTCCCGTCACGGGGCAATGCGATCGCGTCTCAACCATCCTGGAGACACAGATCAAACAAGAAGCAATTACTGAGAATGAGTCAAAAAATCAAAGGAGAACAATTTAAATTTCTAAGGAAGACAATAAGCAGCAAAATAGATATACGGAATCTGATAAGGAATTTTTCTAGTGTGATTGAGTACCTTCAAAAATATACTAATTCCTACTGCAGGCTGCAGCGATATTCTAGTTCGAATACCACTACATATCCAACCTAGACCTGCATGGGCCACCACTAAAAATGTGTCACGACCCGCACCCTAGAGTAAGGGCACGAGACGTGGGTACGTCCAGCCTACGCCACAGTGTCGGCGGTAGAACGCTGTCCTAGGTCACAACATCTAACAGTTGAAGGTAAAACAGTTATACTCCCCGAATGGAGGTGACATAACAGAAATATAACTCAACCACAGCTAAGGTAGAACAGGTAAGATGAAATGATAATAAAAGATAAAATATCCAGAACAGGAGAATCACAGAGATACAATCCAGAATTCTAAGTGTCTAAAATAAATACATATCTCAGAATATCTCAAAATCTAATACAGTGATCCAAGAAAGTAAGACAGTCCTAGTCTAAGGGAGTGTCATCTACTGCTAGTGGATCCTGCTGCTGGTCCAAGTCCAAGCACTCGTCTAGTGTAGCACCGTAGTAGGTAGGGCAGAACGCCTCAGCCTCGTCCACTGTAATATTTTTAACAGGTCCAGTCAGGACAGGAGCGAGCACAGTACATCTCAACAAATCATAGCAGGTCAGGATATATAATCATGCTAGAGAGTAAGATACAAGAAACTGAAGAATAATATGATAAACAGGAAAGACTGTAAATAAATAGCTACAGTATATAGAGAACTAACAGTGTCTAGTGATTCAGTGCACAAGATATTTATGTAAACGGCACGATGTTATACACGAGTAATCTACAGAGGTTGTACACGAGTAATCTACCGGATTGAATATATAACCACTTCTACTCCCCCGTCCCAATCAATACACAAGGATCTGGCTAAGTTATGTTATTGCACACGAAGTATAGTCGCACACGAGATCATGTGATTACATGAATATACACGATTTCACACGATTTGTACACGAATGTCATAAATACAAGGAGTACACGATGTTCACGATAAAGTACACGAACACGAAATACCCGATGTATCCGCTAAGGGGATAACATCGCCCAACAAGATCCATATAGTACTAATTCGTGTTTCTAACGTGTCAGCATCATGTAAAGTAATCTAAAGCAGGAAATATACTCCAAATGTAGGATATAAAATGATCAGAGAATGTACTCGCCTATAACCGGTGAATCTGAGAGAATATATACTGTCCGAGGAGTGGTATATGTCTCCTATAGAACAGTACAAGTCATTATAAGTCCAGAATAGTAATGTAATGCACTACAATGCGTTCTACATGAATCTAGGTCAATCTAGATCAAAGTCAACTCTTGGTCAACTCTGGTCAACCCTAGAAGTCAAACTAGGTCAACCAAGTCAAACTTAAGTCAAACTAGTCTAATCTAGGTTTAGCAAGTCATTCTAGGTTCTAACAAGCCTACACAGTCCATCTAGACTCCAACTAGGCATACCATGCCTAACCATACCATATTCACATAACCACATGATATGACTATGACTAAAAGTCTATTAAGAAAACATCTACCCTATAGTCACTATACAATTTTACCCATATATCATAACATATCACATAATATCATATATACAATATATTATGTCATATGGTATCCCATACTCTATAACATATCATATCATATAGTATCATATATATATATACATTTCACACATTCCTATATATAACTAATATGTATAGTACAACACTATAAAGGAAACTTAGATACTTATATATCACAAGGCATATATCTATGTATACATAGGAAGGGAGTGAGGGAAGAAAAGCACATGAGGCACATGAGTATGAGGTGTGTGTGTGTGTCATAGACTAGAGAGTGAGGGTGTGAGTGACTGTCAAGAGGACAGTGAATACATGAAAGTATATTTCAGTTTAGATAGGAACATTCCATACAAAATCTGGAAGGAAAGGCAAAACAGAGAGAATGTGAGTTGTGTGTGACACATGTGAGGCATGAAGTAAAATCAGTGAACAAACAACCTATTAACTCAATGCCAATCTCAGATTTTACAAATGAAACAGTGAGAAATAACTGTGGGGGTGTGTGTGTTCAGAAATTGAGAAATCAGTGAATACATACATTCTCAGGTAATAGGAAGAAATGAATCGTGAATCAAGAATCAGTTTTCAGTTAATTCAAAGAAAGGAAATCAATTTACAAATCAATCAATACCTACACCCCCAAATCTCAGGCATGGGAATACTCTCAGTTTTGGAATGAAACAGAAATGACAATTAATTCAGGTGATAATTAAGAACCAATCTCAGGTTTCTAGTAAAACCATATCAGTTATTAACCACAGGCAATCTCAGATTAATATGAACCTAAATCACAGTTTAAAACACAACCATATCAAGTTTTAAAGAAATGACAGTATTGCAAATCAAAGTACATGAAAACTCAGGTATAGAATTATTTGAAACCATACATTATAATCCCATTCTCAGGTTCTTCTATAAAATCTCAGTCAAGAGATCAACTCAGGAAATTAACAGTTAATGAAACACAACCCATCATTCATCAACAACCTATTCTCAGAAAAAGAACAACAGGAATGGAATCAGTGACTCAAATCACTCACTCACAATGCAACCCAATCACAGGCATTCAGTAATCGAAGAGGGAACTCAGGTTTATACATTAACATGAATCAAAAATCAGTTTTTCAGTTGATAGGAAAACATCCCAGGTTTTAAAGGGAAGAACAAAATTGAATTTGAATGAAAGAATCAGGAAAACAGTCAATAATGAACCTTAGTTCAACATTTCAGATTAAGGAAAACAGTTCAGGCATTGGTTTAAAACTGTTCTCAGTTTTACCCCAAAAATCAGTTCAACAAATACATTGACAGTTGCATTAAAACCAAACCATAGCCTAATTCCTCATTCCCTATTCAAAAGCCTATAATCGAATGAAATATGAGACTAGGCATGAACATTGATATGTGGGGATATTTTGCTGTTGAAAACCATCCTTCAAATCAGAAAATAAAAGGTTTTTAAAAAAAATTGGAACTGACGTATCTGAGTGTATCCGTGAAAGCCAAAAAAAACATGTTCGAGACCCAATGAACCTATTCTAAAATGTGAATCAATCTAACATAGTTAATAGATGATATATAGGAACTAAACAACAATTATAATCATAATTTAACTGCATTAAACTCAAACGAAATCACAAGGAACCAATACACACACAGCACTGTCCTGGACTGCACAGTGACGAACCCATGCACACACGAATACATGTCCGACACGACACGAGGACTCGTGCAACTCGAGGAACCTCGTGTCAGTCATGGACACAACGTGTGTGTTGAGTTTCGTGGGTCGAGACGCTGTATGCAACGAGCAGTTCTGCCCGAGTAGCAGGGGATACTCCTGCCCGCGCGCGCGTGTGCACGTCCGCATGTCCACGCGCTCGTGTCGACCCGACCTGACCCAAAAATGTGCTCAGTGTCCAAGAAATGCATAAGCGAGGTGAAAATGGATTTTTCTATTCAAACACAAATCGCAAAATCGATCGAAATGCCCTTTGAGGCATTTCGTCGAACACATTCCTATACACGTGGATACGTGTCCGATACGGACACGAAATGGGTCCAAATTCTAGGGTTAGCCTATCCTACTGTTAGGTTAGGGCTAGGACATCCTAAAAATGAATTTTAACAGAATTTAAATGCAATAGAAAGGATTATACCTATAGGTGAACAATGGGTTAAAATCCTCAAATGGAAAGAGTTTCACAAGCCACCAAACTCCCTCAAATTGTGTTCTTCCTGAAAATACTCATCAACAATAGCAAGAATACTAATATTAGGTCCTATTGCAATTTGTTTGGAGGAATTTGGAGTAAAAATGGATTTTCTAAGAATTTACAAAGATGGGGACTCACCTCTTCCAAATGGCAATGATTTCCTAAAGAGGCAAGCCCTAATTTCAAGGGGATATAAATAGGAGGGAACACACTATGGCTGGCCAGATTTTTAGGGTTAGGGTTTGGTTCAAGGGGTGTGGGCCTATGGGCCATTAAGCTTTCAAGTCATAAAATGACTTGTGATTTCACAAGCCATTCCTTAATCAATCTAGCTCCTAATTTTCCCAAATTAATTCCAATGAGCTAAACCTCATTAACTTAAGTCAACCTAGGTTTTCATATCCTAACCACTTAGTCATGACCTAGGTTAGCCACTAGGTTAGTCTCCAAGGTCAACATAAGTCAAGGTCACTAAAACACCAAAATCAATTATACTAAAATCACTTAAAAATCATATTAATTATAAATAATAAAAATAATTCCAAATTAAATTCTAAAATTTTGAAAATGACCAAAATACCCTCAAGCTAGAAAAGTGGTAGTGACAATGATGCAAGGTTACATGAGTATTCACGGTATTGACTTCGTAGTAGTTTACTAGATTGTTCATTGTTATCGTTATAGTGATGACTGCATGGAATTGAAATTGGTAGATACTAGACATAGTGGAGAATAGAACAAAATGTAACTATCAAAACCAAAAAACTTTAAGTTCTAAATAAGCTTAGAATCATGCAAGGAAGAGAATAGAACAAACAAAATGACAAGAAAATAATATTTGTTCAAGAAATTGGCAAGATGTACTTTCCTAATAAAGCTCCAAGCCTATACTTCAAATCCACCACCAAGAGCGGTACGAAACCAAACTCTAGGCCTCAAGGCTAAGCTTTCCTATGCGCTTGAGGATGAGGAATGAAAGTGAAGAGGGAAGGAAAAAAGAGTGAAAAGAGAAAGGAGAGAGAAAGTAGAAAGGTATATATAGAAGGAGGAATTAATCTTAATCGTTGGATGGTGATCCATGTCAAAATCTACGTCAATCATGGCCATCCAAATAAAACCAAATATCTATTGGGTAATAGAGTGCATCTACACTATTCACAAAAATACTATTCATCGAAATATCTGAACTCAAAAATATCTAAAATATGGAATATCTATCCAGACGGTATGCCATTGTTATACACCGGTATACTTGCAACTTGCCGGTCAAGGAGAAACTCTAAAATTTAGGAAAATTTTAAAGCATTCTGAAAACCAAAAAATACAAAATACACTACCAAATACGTATCCGTATACAAATATCGATATTGTGAGACGAGTCTCACAACTCTCCCCTCCTTAGAAAAATTTCGTCTTTGGAATTTCCTAAAGGAAAACAAAAGCAGCGAGAAATCCAAGAAAACATGCTATCATGATCAAGAAAGGAAACTCATAAATCATAAAATCCAACTAGGGTAATGTACAAGAAATGTAAAAGCAATTTAAACGTACAAAAACATCAACATCGTATATTCCTACCATCACACTCAAACAAAAGATAGAATCATATATATACGAATAAGTATACCTCACGAGTCAAACAGATACAGGTAACGAGCTCGGATATCATCCTCGCGCTCCCAAGTCGACTCATCTGGTGAATGATGATCCCAGGAAACACGAACTAATCGAATAGTTCGATTCTTGAGAATCTTCTCCCTCCGGTCCAAAATAGATACGGGCCTCTCCTCATATGATATGTCGGTACCAACTATTAGCTCGAAATGATCTATGATATGGCTCGAATCTGAAAAATACCGATGCAATTGAGATACGTAAAATACGTCATGTACCTCACGTAGCGACGGTGGAAGAGCAAGACAATATGATACATCTCCTACTCGCTCGAGAATATCGAACGGTCCAATATATCTAGGACTAAGCTTTCCCTGTACTCCAAACCTGATGATACCACGGGTAGGCAAAATCTAAAAAAATACGTAAACGACGACAGAGAACTCAAGATGACGTCGATGCTGATCTGTCCAACGATGCTGCCGATCCTGAGCTACTCTAAGATGCTCCCTGACCTGCCTGACTACTCCAATTGGCTGAGCAATTAACTCTGGGCCAAGCATCTGCCTCTCTCCAATGTCATCCCAAGCTAGGGGTGACCTACATCTCCTACCATTCAAAGCCTTAAAAGGTGCCATCTGAATGCTCGCCTGAAATCTGTTGTTGTAAGAGAACTCCACCAAATGTAAGTAATCCTCCCAAGAACTACTGAAGTCAAGAGTGCACGATTGAAGCATACCTCAAAAGTCTGAATCGTACACTCTGACTGACCATCTGTCTGAGGATGGTATGCTAAACTGAAGCCCAAATGGGTACCCAAACTCTGCTGAAGACTCCGTCAGAAATAAGAAGTGAATCTGGAATCCTGATCTGAGACTATGCTAACTGGCACCCCATGCAATCTGACAATCTGCCTTATATACAGGTCGGCCAACTGCTCTGTAGACTGACCAACTCTAAAAGGTTGGAAGTGGGCAACCTTCATGAGTCGATCCCCTATAACCCAAATGGCATCTCTATCAGTCGGGGTTCTAGGAAGATCAGTCACGAAGTCCATAGTAATATGACCCCACTTCCACTCCAGAATCGGTAAAGGCTGAAGAAGTCCGGCAGTCTCTGGTGCTCAGTTTTGACCTGCTGGCAAACTAAACATCGAAAGACAAACCAGCTATCTCTCTCTCCATACCATTCCACCAAAAATGTTGACGAATATCACGGTACATCTTCGTCCCTCCTGGATGAACAGAGTACTGAGAACTGTGGGCCTCCGACATAATCTCCTGCCAAATATCTCCACTCGGCATACAAAGATGACTCACAAATCGGAGTGTCCCATCCTTATGGATACGCAACTTTGCTCTTCGCCTGCCACACACTCTGCTCTGAGCCGCTGAAGTTTGACATCACTAGACTGCGCTATTTTGATCCTCTCCATAATGGTAGACTGCACCTGCAAGCCTGCCATCATAGTTGCCTCACAGGGTAGTACTACCTTAATGCCTATCTTCTGAAGATCCTCCCGAAGGTGATGCAGCTCTATCAAGAAATAGACTTTGGGTCTCCTACACAAAGCATCTGCAACGACGTTTACCTTCCTGGGATGATACTGAAGATCAACATTATAATCCTTCATAAGCTCTAGCCATCTTCTCCGTCGCATGTTCAGATCCCTCTGGGTGAATACATACCACAAGCTCTTATGGTCAGTAAAAATCTCCACTCGATCACCATGTAGATAATATCTCCAGAGCTTGAGGGCAAACACAACTGCGGCTAACTCAAGATCGTGCGTCAGATAGGTCTTCTCATGGTCTCAAAGCTGCCGAGACACATAAGCTATCACTCGACCGTGTTGTATAAGGACACAACCAAGTCCCTGGCCTGACGTATCATAATACACCATGAACCCACCTGGTCTAACGGGTAACGTCAGAATAGGAGCCGAAATCAAACCATGCTTGAGTTTCTCAAAAGAAACCTGACAAGCACCTGACCACTCAAAGCACACATCCTTACACGTCAGCCATGTCAAGGGCACGGAGATCCTAGCAAAGTCTGCCACAAACCGTCTGTAGTAGCCTGCTAATCCCAGAAAGCTACGCACATCTGAAGCTGTATGAGGTACTAGCCAACCCTCGATAGCCTCAACATCATAATCATACTTGCTGAACTTCGCGTAAAGCTGATGGTCCCAAAGAATCTGAAGAACCACACGAAGATGCTGCTCGTGCTCTGCCTCAGTCCGACTGTAGACCAAGATATCATCGATAAACACTATCACAAACTGGTCTAAGTGGGACATGAAGATGCGATTCATGAGATCCATGAAGATCGTTGGCGTATTGGTTGCTCCAAAAATAAGGAACTCCCAATACACGTATCGAGATCTAAATGTCTTCTTGGGTATATCCTGCTCTCTGACTTTGATCTGATGGTACCCAGACTGCAAATCGATCTTCAAAAACACAGCTGCTCTACTAAGCTGGTCGAACAAGTCATCTATCCTGGGCAAGGAATACTTGTTCTTCATGGTCACCGAGTTAAGCTGACGATAGTCAATGACCATACGCGATGAACCATTCTTCTTCTTCACAAGAAGGACTGGAGCTTCCCAAGGTGATCCACTAGAACGAATGAATCCCTTGGTCCTAAGCTCCTCAATAGACAAATACAGCACCAACAACCCTGAAGGAGATATCCAGTATACTCTCGCTGATACTGGCTCTACTCCCGGAACCAAATCAATATAATACTCAATCACCCAAACTGGAGGCATACCCGAAAGCTCCTCGAAAAATACATCAAAAAACTTACAAACTACTCTGGGCATCTGCACCTTCTCGGCTACATCCATCCACATGACCATCGGTGAAGACTCCACCTCACCTCTAGAGAATGAGAACTCCTCCTCATTCGGAACATGAAAGATAACTTTACCAGCATGGCAATCTATTATAGCGTGTCGAGCATTCAACCAATCCATACTTAGGATGATATCATAATCGCCCATAGGAAACTTTATCAGCCTAGCGGGAAACTCCCTTCCGCACACTATGACTCTACACAAGGCATAGACTCGGTCCACTCCTACTAGACCGTTACCAGTAAGTATATTCAACCTTACAGGTAACGACATTGGCTCCAAACCAACACATGTCACAAATCGTACAGATATAAACGAATGCGAAGCACCAGAATCAAATAAAGCTGAAGCTGAATGAGAGTGAACAAGAATGGTACCTACGACCACCTGTTCTGCTGCTAGAGCCTCCTCCATGGAAAGCATAAAAGCCGGACCCTGAACTCTGGGTGCTAGACCCCTCTGCCTCTGAGCCTGAGCCTGAGTAAACTGCTGAGGCCTCTGCTGCTAGAATTGCTGAGACTGAGTCGGTAATGGCCTCTGGGCCTGCTGCTGCTGAGCCGGCACTGGCGCCCTAAACTGCTGGCTGGTAAGATGCTGATCCAGTCGAACTCCGCCTAGGATAAGCCCCTATCTTGTGGTTCGGTGCTCCACAAGCTAGACACAAGCCCTTTGCCCTCTGAAAACATGTCCTCCCTTCCCACAGTGGAAACAACCAACTGAGGAAGACTGCCTCTACTGCTGAGGACGCGGCTGAGACGACTACTGGAAGGAAGCCGCCGGAACCGGTCCCCTCAGAGATCCAATCATCAAGGCTCGAACTGCTGGAGCTGGTGCTGACGACTAGGAGGAAGATCCCCTCTGAATGTGGGGCCTCTTCTGTCCTTCGACTCTATCGACGATCCTCTACGAGGTGTACTCATGCCTCCTCGTCGCCCTCATCACTGCATCAAAAGTCTGGAACTCATGCTGCTCAAATACCAGTATGATCTCCAGATGAAGTCCCTGCTGGAACCTCCTCACCCGATCCAACTCGGTCGCCACTAAGGAAGGGGCAAACCGACTGAGCCTGCTAAACTCCGCCGCATAGCCGTCGACGTTCCTGCTCATCTGCCGTAGGCCAATAAACCTCTGCTGCAGATCATAACACGATATCGCGTCAAAATAGTGAGTCTGAAACCTCTCGCTAAAGTCTGCCCAAGCTATCGATGCCACTAGGGACACCTCATGAGCCGCCAACCAGTCGCAGGCCAAATCTAAGAGCTGCAACCGACAACTGCCACACGCTCCCTAGTCGGAATCCATGTTGCCTCCATAATGGCCTCAGTATCGTGAAGCCACGCATCAGACGCAATCACATCTTTTGTACCATAGAAGTATGGGGGATGAAGGCACCTGAAGCTGCTCACAGAATTGTAGACCTGAGCACCACCCCTCTCCAAAGTCGTCTGGATGGAATGGGTGAGAACATCGTTGTAGCGCTACTGCGATGTCATGAAATCTCTCAAAACATCCACCAGTGCTCGAACAACACCCTTTGGCTGCTATGGCTGAACTGGTACATCTGGCTGAACTGGTGGAACTGGATACTTTGCCCTCCGGTCTACTCTAGAATCTTCTCCTGAATGCTGAGACTGAGCCTCCAGAACTGGTAGAACAGACGAAAGCTGATCCGCCATAGCTGGAACCCGAACAAGCTGAACGGAAGGACAAGAAACAGTACCCCTAAAAGTTTATGGACACAAGGATCAGGTCGAAGGAACAGAAAAGATCAACAATCAAAGCAGATATCATGTCAAATATCAAGCTAAAGAGTAATATGAAGGATGTCAATGGAGAAGAATTTGTGACTGAGATAACTAATAGCAACCCCCACATGTCTGATAAATTAGACCTGCATGGGCCACCACTAAAACCTATGTGACACCCCAGAACCAGATTACTGGCAAGTAGGGACGGACCACGCCAGCTATGTATACCAAAGTACTCTAGTACTTCGAAACAACGTATAAGCTGTATAGATGGGGGTTACTACTTCAAATCCACATTCAATCCTAGGTCACATAATCCTAGATATCTCAGTCTCAGACAAGAAGTAAAGTACAAGAATATGATCATCATGCATATAAAATAGTAAAGCGTCCCAACCTATAATATATAGATGATCATGAAGCTAGTAATACAAAATGAAGAACTAGCAAGACTGAGTAATATATGATCAGCTCTAGCTGCATTCTAGAAATATACATCATGTCTAAGCACGTAGGCTAAAAGTCAAGTCCAAAACACGAGCTAAACACGTGCTCGGTGGCTAAACGCCTCAAAATAAAATGTACATAAAAGAGTGGATAAGAGAAAGAACACCCACTCAAGCTTCCTGGTGCCCCGGGTGGTCACCATCGAGTGGAAGGTCCAAAAGATCCTCGGGCTCCTCAACTAAATCTGGTCGATGCAAAGCTAATGCGGTCAGAACCCCAATAGCAAGTACCATAAAGGAAGCCAAACTATGAACTAAAACCAGCATGTAATTCATAATATCTCTAAGATAAAATAGTAAACGAGACTAGAATAATAATATAGTACCACAGTGTATACAAAAGGAAACTGAAAACATGTAAGGAAATAGGAAGTGGATATGTAGAATAAATGAGACATGTGAGCATATAGTGAAACCGAGCATGTAGCAAGAAGAATAGCATGTAAGGAATGACGGAAGCTAAGTACTACAAATAAGATAAACTGGCGTAAGACTATACTAGACAGGAATGGACTCCATCCATCAATCACAGTCAAGCAATGAGTACGGCTTGATACCTTAGCTAACTAGGGATGTCACAATCTTAATTACTAACATATACAAGTTTGAGAAATCCAATTCCAGTTACTTACCCTGCAGACTACCCGATTGATCCAAGCCAAAAAGAAAACAACTATAGCAGACACACTATAGTAAGATACATTGTCACTCCCCGTTCCCAGGATAAGTATTTTTACGTGTACTTTTTGAATATATTTATTCAATATGTATCTTGCATTTGTTCTGTATTTAAATTCTTCAATTTCGTGCTTATTAATTTTCTTGTATTTTATTTTCTGTTTTTCTTGGCTCTTGGTTTATTTTGGTTCATGGTAAACCAACTTGGTTCGGTTTGGTTCAACATGAAAAGGAATGGATGGCTTAGATTTGGTGGAGAGAATGAATGGTGGAGATCCACTTGACCTTGATATAAAAGTTCTTCTTTCATTCTCTCTCTTCATTCATTCACATTTACTCCTCCACCAAACCCTAACCCATTTGGAGAGGAAAGTACATCTTGCACACCATGAGGGATTTTATGCATCCCTATTTATTTTTAGTCTATGTTGTTTATCTTCTCTTCCTCTACAAGTTTAGGTCTTGAAGTTCTTGATTTCCATGGATGGTTGGTTGTAGATCTAAGTTTTAAGTTTTGGGTTTTCATATGAATTTTAGGGTTTTGATCTATCAAACATTATTGTTTTCGAAAATAAGTGGTTCCATGTTGTAGAGAATTTAATTCTACTAAAGTTTAGCTTTTGAAAAGTTAGATTTCGATTTGTTTTGTGGAAGTTATGGAAGAAGTATTTTGTTCGTTCTATATTCATCTACAGCAGAGGGTGCATGTCGCAGTAGGCGCATGATGGTGTCGCGAATGAGCCGCATGAGGCGCATGTCGTAGTAGGCGCATATGATGTCGCAGTAGGCGCATGTTACAGGAGGCGTATGTCGTAGTAGCCGCATATGATATCGCAGTTGAGCCGCACGAGAAGCATGTCGCAGTAGGCATAGATGATGTCGCAGTAGGCGCATGTTGCATGAGGCGCATGTCGCAGTAGCCGCATATGATGTCGCAGTTGAGCCGTACGAGGAGCATGTCGCAGTAGGCACAGATGATGTCGCAGTAGGCGCATGTTGCATGAGACGCATGTCGCAGTAGCCGCATATGGTGTCGCGAATGAGCCGCATGAGGCACATGTCACAGTAGACACATGTTACATGAGGCGTATGTCGCAGTAGGCGCATATAATATCGCAGTAGGCGCATGTTGCATGAGGCACATGTCGCAGTAGCCGCATATGGTATCGCGAATGAGCCGCATGAGGCGCATGTCGCAGTAGGCGCATGTTACATGAGGCGCATGTCGCAGTAGCCGCATATGATGTCGCATATGTCGCATGAGCTGCATGTCGCAGTTAGTCCGCATGCATGTCGCAGAATAGGCCGCATATGCCTATTTTGGTTGTTTCTGACTGTCATATGTCCTATTTTGACTGAATTGTGGCTAGAATTTCTTCCAACTGCCAACATGAAATTTGTAGATCTTTTCTTGGATTCAAGAATATGTTACCAACTATTACTAGTTATGGACTCGACCATGCTTAATACTAATTTGACTTTTATGCCTTGTCATGAATTGACCCCGACTGTTACTTGACTAATAATTGATCATGCGTTCCTAGTTGGAACTAAGAGACTGGCTAGTCGTCTTATTAAATTGAATGAATGAGACACGTTCATAATAACTATAAACTATTATAATCGATTGGCCGATCCCGAATATTGACATACAGGCACACATGCAGGCTTCAATTTATTTATTTATTTTTCTACAAAAGTAGCATGTGTACTTGATGGTCAAGGCATGATTATTCTGTAGTTTGTTTTGATTGTTGCATTACGCTATGTAAGACCTACAACCTAACCGCACAGGTATCGTTGTAGAGTTGGGCATATCGTACTTGTACGGAAGTACTCATTTGAATGACCATGATCAACGACATGGGATTTCACTCAACGTAGAGACTATTAAGTTAAATAAAATAACGATTGCATGAAGAGAATGGATTCCCGAGTTCTTACATGGCAGCCCTCTTGGGACTAGTAGTGCCCGACAGGCCGGTTGGTCCCCAAAGATACTGCAAATCTGCTACACGGGCAGGAAGCGGTATCTGGTTATATTATTTATTGTATATTGTATATTGATGACGGGCATCCCGCTGGGACTCGTCTAATTCATGATTGGCACAATTGATTGACTGGGTAAACTAGCCTTGCTTGCACATAGTAAGAACTGAGGAATCCTTTATTGTATAATTCCAGGATAACTTGGAACTCACAGTAGCAAGCCGTAGTAGTTGTATGGCTGTTTAAATTGATTTGTTTGTGTACTGTACCTACTCTGTTACCTAACTGAGATGATCAGAATGTCAGGGCATGACGGGCCAACTTCTGTCCTTGTTTGGTTGGAAAGTTGGTTCGAAGTGTCGTGATGTTATGTGAATCCCAGTGGCAAGCAGAGATCTACTTATCATATTCTCTTATTACTGGTTTTAAATTCCTCATATCGTGCTTCCTTGTGGTACTTTCTATTAGAGGTCTAACCTCTCTGGTTTTGCATGGCCAGATTTAGAGCCGGTTCCCGAGGACTCCGCTTACTTCCACCTCCAAGATGGTCAATACTAGAGGAATGATCGCAGGAGGACTCGAGTGGGTTCCTTACCTCCCCGCTCATTTTGTTATTTACTTTATACTTTGCCGTTTGGCACCGACATGTTAGTCGGATTGTCTTACACTTACTTTTGCATAATTGTAATTAAGTCAGACTGCAGCTGATAACAATTGTGTTTACTTTGCTATATCATCTGGCTATGTTTTGTAAAGCCAGATATCAAGAACATTTTGACTGAGCATTTGGGATGCCTTACTGCTTTATCTTACATGTTCTCTATTTCTGTTTCTTATTTGAATGATTGAGACAATAGATGTGATGTGAAATGACCATAGTGAGACTTTCATGTAGTATGTACCCCCTCGTCTTTTAGATAGCATTGATCGTATTATACGGTATTTATCTACCCGTAATACGTAGCTGGCTGAGTTATTTCCCTGCTCTCCAGTATTCTGGTTCTGGAGCGTGACAGAGGTTTTAGTGGTGGTCCATGCAGGTCTGATTTTAGACTTGTGGGGTGTTTTAATTTATAGGATGTCTCAATCACACATGTTTCCCCTTGATCTCATGATTCGTTACTCTCGACTCTAGCTTGACATTTCGGTATCCTTTGACTTTATTGATCTTTCCTGTCCAATCGTTTGATTGTTCTTTTGTCCCTTTTCTTAGGGGCACTTCGTCCGCATCTGCCAGGACTGGACAACAACAACAAGAGCAACACGGACAACCTGACCATATTGGTCAGTAACAAGGGCCGGTACTAACTCAAGAGACCATCCAACAAGAAGTAATAGTGGAAGCAGCAGCTGGACCGCAGTATCCGGATGTTCCACCACCACCAACAGTTCCACCTACCCCTGTAGAAGTAGACACGCCAGCCCTTCTGGAGATCATGAGAGGGATGATGGCTACTCAGCAACATCAGATGTTAGTCCAGCAGCGCATGCACGCTCAGTTACAAGAGCAGAACGTACTACTCAACCAAGGGTTGCAGACGGCATTGGAAAGAGGGGCGAGGCCAGATTCAGGAGCATCAGCCAGGTTTTGCAAGTTCAACCTCCATCGTTTCGAAGGAACGGAGGATGCCATCTCAGCAGATGCATGGCTTAAGGATATTGAGGCTATTCTGACAGCAGCTAAGGTGCCGGCAGAAGAACGTGTGGATCAAGTAAAGTTGTTACTTCAGGATCTCGCACGTGATTGGTGGGAATCAGAGGAAGTAGGCATGAGATGTCCTGTTGCTTGGGACAATTTTACCGCAAGATTCAAGACGAAGTACTATAGAGTTGTGGCACAGTTTGAGCTACAACAGAAATTTATCAACCTCAAGCAGGCCGACAAGACGGTAGATGCCTATGCAGCGAAGTTCTGCAGATTGAGCAGGTTTGCCCCAGAGATGGTAGCAACAGAGAGCCAGAGGGCTATGAGGTTCCAGCAAGGGTTTCACCTTGAGCTCTTACAATTGATAGAGGGGCACAATTACCAGACTTTTGATGAAGTATTGACGGCAAGTCGAAGGCACGAGATCACCATTCAGAGGATCACGGCAAGGACTGGAGGTCAGAAGAGATCTCACAGTCAGATTGAAGGAGGAGGGGGAGCAGCACCCCGAACAACAGCACCATCCCTTGGCATTCGCATTCACGATGTGGCAATGCGAGGGCCAGCACCACCACCCAGGCAGCAGCAGCAACAGAAGAAGAATCAGCAACCCCCAGCGGGCTGTACTTATTGTGGGAAGATGGAGCACACTAAAGATGTGTGTCGGGCATTGAACGGACTGTGTTTGATATGTGGAAATCTAGATCATCGGGTTACCACATGTCTCATGAATTCGAGGTCAGGAGGACCAGTGCAGCAGTTTTCTGCTCTGCCAGCACCAGGGGCAGGACAGTATCGAGGACCAGCAGTGGCAGTGAGACCATTGGCCCAGCGTCCGTTAATGCCACAGACTCAAATATTTCGGCAGCAGGGACCGCCGATGCAGCAACAGCAGCATAGACCACCCCAGCATCATCAAGGCAGGGGCCAGCAGCAGCACCAGGTTAGGCCGCAACATGGGAACCAACAAGGAGGTCGAGGGCAGGCATTCACTCTGTCCTTGGAGGAGGCATTAGCATCGGGAGATGTTGTGGCAGGTAACATTCTCGTCGCCTCATATCCCGCAGTAGCATTGTTTGATTCAGGAGCATCACACTCATTTATATCTGCACCATTTGTGACACGGCTAGGAATGGAGTTCGAGGCATTGCCAGGGAGGTTGAATATACTCACTGGCAATGGGCTCGTAGGAGTTAGTAGAGTTATTCTAGCGTGTAGCGTTGTAGTTTACGGGCATTCCTTACCCGCCCGGTTGATAGAATTTCCTGTTGGAGATTTTGACGTTATCTTAGGCATAGACTGGCTGAAAGACAGTCATACGATAATAGATTATCGTAGAGGGAGTGTATCTTTTGATATTCCAGACATGAAGAGATTCACCTTAGTCAGATCAGGGGCAACTCAACAAGAGCAGGGAGTAATAACGGCAATGGAAGAAGTTCAAGTTCCGAAGGTAGTTGAAGAATTTTTAGACATATTTTTCGAAGAACTTCCAGGGCTTCCGCCAGTAAAAGATATTGAGTTCAGTATAGAATTGGCACCTGGAACTAAACCAATATCAGATCGAGTTTACAGAATGGCGGATTCAGAGCAGGCCAAGGTATATCAGCACATAGAGAAACTGAAAGAGAAGAAGTTCATCCAAGCTAGCATATCACCATGGACAGCACCAGTGGTACTTATGGAGAAGAAGGATGGGTCATCCAGATTGTGCACTGATTACAGGAAGCTTAACGCGGCGACAGTGAAGAACAAGTACCCACTACCCAGGATCGACGACTTATTTGGTCAGTTGAGCAAAGCTAGAGTTTTCTCCAAGATAGATCTTCGTTCAGGGTATCATCAAGTGAGGGTTCGGAAGGAGGATATTCCCAAGACAGCATTCAGGTCGAAGTATGGGCATTATGAATTCTTAGTAATGCCGTTTGGTTTGACCAATGCTCCAGCAATATTTATGGATTTAATGAACCGCATCTTTATGCCATACTTAGATCAGTTTGTCATTGTGTTTCTTGACGACATTCTCGTATATTCTGCCAGTGAAGAGGAGCATGAAGACCACCTCAAAAAAGTGTTACAGGTTCTGAGAGAGAACCAGTTGTATGCCAAGCTCAGCAAGTGTGAGTTTTGGTTGGATCACATTTCATTTTTGGGTCATATCATATCAGGAGCTGGAGTAGCAGTAGATCCCAAGAAGGTAGAAGCAGTAGAGAGTTGGCCAGTACCCAAGACCGTAGCTGATGTACGGAGTTTCTTGGGATTGGCAGGATATTACAGAAGGTTCGTATCAGACTTTGCAAGGCTTTCAGCACCTATGACCCGCTTGACACGGAAGGATGTACCATTCGTCTGGTCGACAGAATGCCAGGCATCATTTGAGAATCTGAAGCTAAAGTTGATATCAACGCCTATTCTTACATTGCCAGTTGGACCCGGAGGTTTTACAGTATATTGTGATGCGTTAGGTAAAGGACTTGGATGTGTCCTTATGCAGCATGGGAAGGTAATAGCATACGCATCTAGGCAACTTCGAGACCACAAGAAGAATTACCCAACTCACGACTTGGAGTTGGCGGCAGTAGTATTTGCTTTGAAGCTATGGAGGCATTACTTATATGGTGATCGAGTAGACATGTATACAGATCATAAAAGTCTAAGGTACATCTTTACTCAGAAGGAGCTAAACATGAGACAGAGAAGATGGTTGGAGTTGATCAAGGATTATGACGTGGAGCTTCAGTATCATCCAGGCAAGGCTAATATGGTAGCAGACGCTCTTAGCAGGAGAGATGGCGCATTTATGTTGACAACGCAGAAGCACATCTTAGAAGACCTTCAGGAGATGGGCATCAAAGTTATACTTCCTAGTGATGTAGGAGTTCTAACAAGTTTACAAGTTCAATCCGACTTGGTAGACAGGATCAAGGTAGCTCAGGCATAGGACCCCAGGATTCAGAAGCTTAGAGCAGAATGTGAGTCAGGACTCAGAAAAGAGATACAAATTCATGAAGATGGTACACTTAGGTTTGGATCACGCCTATGTGTGCCTAGTGGAGATATCAGACAGGAGGTTATGACAGAAGCTCACAGTTCTCAATATTCTATACACCCTGGAGGGACCAAGATGTACCAAGATATCAAGCAACACTTCTGGTGGAACGGAATGAAGAGGGAGATAGCTAGATTTGTTTCCCGTTGCTTGGTATGTCAGCAAGTGAAGGCAGAACAGCAGAGGCCAGCTGGGTTATTGCAACCACTTCATATCCCGGAGTGGAAGTGGGAACACATCACAATGGACTTTGTGACCGGTTTACCGAGATCACCAAGTGGTAAAGATGTTATTGGGGTGATAGTAGATCGGCTTACAAAGGTGGCACACTTTCTTTCTTTCAGAGTAGGGCAATCTATAGAAAAGTTGGCAGAGTTGTATATGCAGCAGATAGTCAGGCAGCATGGAGTCCCCGTCAGCATTGTGTCAGACCGAGATACCCGCTTTACATCACATTTTTGGAAGAGCTTACATTATATTCTGGGTACCAAGTTAAGATTTAGCACGGCTTACCATCCCCAGACAGACGGGCAATCAGAAAGAACAATTCAGACCCTAGAAGATATGTTGCGAGCTTGCACCCTAGATTTTGGAGGATCTTGGGAGAGCCACCTGCACTTAGTTGAGTTTTCTTATAACAACAGTTATCAAGCCAGTATCCAGATGGCGCCATTTGAAGCAATATATGGTAAGAAGTGTAGATCGCCACTAGCATGGGATGATATCGGGGAGAGGAAGATGCTAGGCCCAAAAATGATTGTCCAGACCGTTGAAGTGGTTAAGGGAATTAGAGAGCGACTTCGAGTTGCACAGGATCGGCATCGTCATTGGGCGGACTAGCATCGTAGGCCGCTAGAGTTTTCTGTTGGGGACCACGTGTTCTTACGGATCTCACCTACCCGTGGGGTCATTAGATTTGGCGTTCGCGGGAAGTTGAGTCCGCGATACGTAGGACCCTTTGTTATTCTTGATAGGATAGGCGATATTGCTTATCGTTTATCCCTTCCACCTTCGTTACGAGAGGTACATGATGTATTTCATGTATCTCAGTTGGAAGGTATTTATCGGACCTAAGCCATATCCTTGATCATTCCGAGCTGGTTGTTGGTACCAACCTGTCTTACGAGGAACAGCCTGTGTCCATTTTGGACCGAAGAGAGAAGATACTCAAGAACCGAACAATTAGCCTTGTCCGGATTGCTTGGGGTCATCACTCTTTAAGGGAGTCAACGTGGAAACATGAGGATGATATCCGATCACGGTATCCGCACCTGTTTGACTCACAAGGTATATCTCTCTCTGTATACCTTGATTGTTTTAACTCCTCATGCTTGTCACCTTCTGAGTAGAATTGCTTGGTGTCGTCGATAGTTAAACATAGATATATTACTTGCTGTTGACATTATAAAATGATTGCTTACTCAAATTACTTGTATTAGTCTAGCTCTGACATTTCTGTCCTGCTTGGATCTGAAATTTCGAAGACGGAATTTTTCTAAGGAGGGTAGAGATGTCACTCCCCGTTCGCAGGATAAGTATTTTTACGTGTACTTCTTGAATGTATTTATTCAATATGTATCATGCATTTGTTCTGTATTTAAATTCTTCAATTTTGTGCTTATTAATTTTCTTGTATTTTATTTTCTGTTTTTCTTGGCTCTTGGTTCATTTCGGTTCATGGTAAACCAACTTGGTCCGGTTTGGTTCAACATGGAAAGAAATGGATGGCTTAGATTTGGTGGAGAGAATGAATGGTGGAGATCCACTTGACCTTGATATAAAAGTTCTTCTTTCATTCTCTCTCTTCATTCATTCACATTTACTCCTCCACCAAACCCTAACCCATTTGGAGAGGCAAGTACATCTTGCACACCATGAGGGATTTCATGCATCCCCATTTATTTTTAGTCTATGTTGTTCATCTTCTCTTCCTCTACAAGTTTAGGTCTTGAAGTTCTTGATTTCCATGGATGGTTGGGTATAGATCTAAGTTTTAAGTTTTGGGTTTTTATATGAATTTTAGGGTTTTGATCTATCAAACATTGTTGTTTTCAAAAAATAAGTGGTTCCATGTTGTAGAGAATTTAATTCTACTAAAGTTTGGCTTTTGAAAAGTTAGATTTCGATTTGTTTTGTGGAAGTTATGGAAGAAGTATTTTGTTCGTTCTATATTCATCTGCAGCAGGGGGTGCATGTCGCAGTAGGCGCATGATGGTGTCGCGAATGAGCCGCATGAGGCACATGTCGCAGTAGGCGTATATGATATCGCAGTAGGCGTATGTTGCATGAGGCGTATGTCGCAGTAGCCGCATATGATGTCGCAGTTGAGCCGCACGAGGAGCATGTCGCAGTAGGCGCAGATGATGTCGCAGTAGGCGCATGTTGCATGAGGCGCATGTCGCAGTAGCCGTATATGATGTTGCAGTTGAGCCGCACGAGGAGCATGTCACAGTAGGCACAGATGATGCCGCAGTAGGCACATGTTGCATGAGGCGCATGTCGCAGTAGCCGCATATGGTGTCACGAATGAGCCGCATGAGGCGCATGTCGCAGTAGGCGCATGTTACATGAGGCGCATGTCGCAGTAGGCACATATGATGTCGCAGTAGGCGCATGTTGCATGAGGCGCATGCCGCAGTAACCGTATATAGTGTCGCGAATGAGCCGCATGAGGCGCATGTTGCAGTAGGCGCATGTTACATGAGACGCATGTCGCAGTAGCCGTATATGATGTCGCATATGCCACATGAGCCGCATGTCGCAGTTAGTCCGCATGCATGTCGCAGAATAGGCCGCATATGCCTATTTTGGTTGTTTCTGACTGTCATATGTCCTATTTTGACTGAATTGTGGCTAGAATTTCTTCGAACTCCCAACATGAAATTTGTAGATCTTTTCTTGGCTTCAATAATATGTTACCAACTATTACTTGTTATGGACTCGACCATGCTTAATACTAATTTGACTTTTATGTCTTGTCATGAATTGACCCCGACTGTTACTTGACTAATAATTGATCATGCGTTCCTAGTTGGAACTAAGAGACTGGCTAGTCGTCTTATTAACTTGAATGAATGAGACACGTTCATAATAACTATGAACTATTATAATCGATTGGCCGATCCTGAATATTGACATACAGGCACACATACAGGCTTCAATTTATTTATTTATTTTTCTACAAAAGCAGCATGTGTACTTGATGGTCAAGGCATGATTATTCCGTAGTTAGTTTTGATTGTTGCATTACGCTATGTAAGACCTACAACCTAACTGCACAGGTATCGTTGTAGAGTTGGGCATATCGTACTTGTACGGAAGTACTCATTTGAATGACCATGATCCACGGCATGGGATTTCACTCAACGTAGAGACTATTAAGTTAAATAAAATAATAATTGTATGGAGAGAATGGATTCCCGAGTTCTTACATGGCAGCCCTCTTGGGACTAGTAGTGCCCGACAGGCCGGTAGGTCCCCACAGATACTGCAAATCTGCCACACGGGCAGGGAGCGGTATCTGGTTATATTATCTATTGTATATTGTATATTGATGACGGGCGTCCCGCTAGAACTCGTCTAATTCATGATTGGCGCAATTGATTGACTGGGTAAACTAGCCTTGCTTGCACATAGTAAGAACTGAGGAATCCTTTATTGCATAATTCCAGGATAACTTGGAACTCACAGTAGCAAGCCGTAGTAGTTGCATAGCCGTTTAAATTGATTTGTTTGTGTACAGAGTAGGGAGGTTGGTTCGAAGTGTCGTGATGTTATGTGAATCCCAGTGGCAAGCAGAGATCTACTTATCATATTCTCTTATTACTGGTTTTAAATTCCTTATATCGTGCTTCCTTGTGGTACTTGCTATTAGAGGTCTAACCTCTCTGGTTTTGCATGGCCAGATTTAGAGCCGGTTTCCGAGGACTCTGCTTACTTCCGCCTCCAAGATGGTCAATTCTAGAGGAATGATCGCAGGAGGACTCGAGTGGGTTCCTTACCTCCCCGCTCGTTTTGTTATTTACTTTATACTTTGTCGTTTGGCACCGACATGTTACTCGGATTGTCTTGCACTTACTTTTGCATAATTGTAATTAAGTCAGACTGCAGCTGATAACAATTGTGTATACTTTGCTACATCATCTGGCTATATTTTGTAAAGCCAGATATCAACAACATTTTGACTGAGCGTTTGGGACGCCTTACTGCTTTATCTTACATGTTCTCTATTTCTATTTCTTATTTGAATGATTGAGACAATAGATGTGATGTGAAATAATCATAGTGAGACTTTCATGTAGTACGCACCCCCTCGTCTTTTAGACAGCATTGATCGTATTATACGGTATTCATCTACCCGTAATACGTAGCTGGCTGAGTCATTCCCCCGCTCTCCAGTATTCTGGTTCTGGGGCGTGACATACATGTGTCCTAAAGAGGTGCTCCACTCGAAGGTGTGCTGGAAGAGTGCTCATCATGACAGATAGCTCCAATTTTCATGTATATATATATATATATATATATAATATATATATATATATATATATATATATATATATATAAGATCGGAAACAAGGGACGCAGGTAACTAAAAAAATCTCACCTCCCAATGATCTAGATAATCAAGCTAGTTGTATAATTCCTAATATTTTATTAGGATTCCGGGTGTGGCATTTCGCAGAATCCATCCTAGACATAAGACATGCGAGATTAGACAAAGACAAGCAAGATTGTGCACTACAATAAGCCACAACTAAGCATGACAATATCAAGACAAGAGTACGCTACGACGAGCCACTATCAAGGAGCTAGACGTGTACTGGAATCAAGAGTGTGCCATATCAGGCCACTATCAGGCAAGCTAGGAAAAAGACATGAACAAGAGTGCACCACGATGGGTCACTATCAAGCAAATCTTGGACATGGCATAGATTGTAAGGTACAATAATTCTGGAATGACATAGCAATACCAAGTGAGTATAGAAGAACACATGAACATAAGCTAGTGTTAAGTGTATATAGGGTGTATAATCATTCTTTAATTATACAAGATTACCTAATCATGGTAAGAATTCATTATAGCTAAAGAAAATATTAAGTTATTAAGTCGGGTTGTTGCAAGTTAGGCCAAGTGCAGGATACATGCAAGGATCAAACATACACATTAAGAGCTACAAGGAAGTAGCATGAAATACGTGCAGCAAGGTGCGCAGGCAACGTGTTGGAAGTGCACAGGAAGGCATACAGAAAAGGGTTGGGTGTGTAAGAAAGGTGCAGCTTGTGTAGGAAAGTGTAGGTTGTGCAGTCAGGATGCAAGGCGTAGGCTGTGTAGTCTGGCTGAAAGGCACAGGCTGTGCAGTCTGGATGGAAGGCGCAAGCTGTGCAGTCTGGCTGAAAGGTGCAGGCTGTACACTCTGGCTGGAAGGTGCAGGCTGTGCAGTCTGGCTGGAAGGCGCAGGCTGTGCAGTCTGGCTGGAAGGTACAGGCTGTATAGTCGGGCTGGAAGGCGCAGGCTGTTGCTGGAAAGTACTGGAAAATACTGGAAAGTGCTGGAAAGTGTTGTTTATCTATCCCAAATCAGCACCGAAGTGCATAGGAAACCCATGAACTCAAAATGACATAACTTCTTCAAAATAAGTCAAAATTAAGCAGTTCAAAAGCCAAAATTGGATAGAACGAAATTTTCCACAACATGGAACTATAAGAATTTAGAAATAGCAAAATTTTAGAGATCAAAACCAAGAAAACAAAAAAAGTCTCAAAACTTAGGTCTATAAAATGTAACTATCAAAACCAAAAAACTTCAAGTTCTAAAGAAGCTTAGAATCATGCAAGGAAGAGAATAGAATAAACAGAATGACAAAAAAATATTCAAGAATTTGGCAAGATGTACTTGCCTAATAAAGCTCCAAGCCTATACTTCAAATCCACCACCAAGAGGGGTACGAAACCACACTCTAGGCCTCAAGGCCAAGCTTTCCTATGCTCATGAGGATGAGGGAAGGAAAAAAGTGTGAAAAGAGGAAGGAGAGAGAAAGAAGAAGGGTATATATAGAAGGGAAATTAATCTTAATCGTTGGATGGTGATCCATGTCAAAATCTAAGTCAATCATGGCCATCCAAACAAAACCAAATATTCATTAGATAATAGAGTGCATCTACACTATTCACGAAAACACTATTCATCGAAATATCTGAAATCGAAAATATCTAAAATGTGAAATATCTATCCGGACGGTATGCCATTGTTATACACCGATATACTTGCGGCATGCCGGTCAAGAAGAAACTCTATAATTTGGGAAAATTTTAAAGCATTCCAAAAATTAAGAAAATATGAAATACACTACCAAATACGTATCCGTCTACAAATACTGATATTGTGAGACGTGTCTCACAATATTTGTAGCAGAGTATTGGCTATTATTGATTGATTGATTGTCCTTTATATTATGACACGATACTGGGGACAATAGCCTGTTGAGGAGATTTTGAGCCTCAGTAGCGAGGTCTGATATTTTAGGGATTATTCCTACTTGTTTAGCACATAGACCAGATATATTAGATTGCCTTAGATCATATTTCATCATTTATGTACCTTGATATGTATATTACGTACCTTGCTAGTCCCCTGAGGACCTTGCTATTTTTTAGGCTTAGACGGAACTGAATACTACCCTGAGATTTACGGTTCAGTAGCTGAGACCGGAGACGTACCGGTATAGGAGCACGAGATAGTGCCAGAAGCTTTCTCGTGATCATATGTCATTACCTTATTTAGACTTGCCACTTTATTTTCTTTCATTTCAGCTGACATGTAGTTGATTATTACTTTATTTTCTCTTATGTGGTTTCGGGATGCCTTTTTTCCACACAACTATTATCACTTTTACTGTTGGACATTTGCTAATTATTCTTATTGGACTTAATTACTTTGTGAACTGTTATTTTGTGGATGTGATTAGTTATTTACCTGTGGACTGTGTGTAAACCCCCTAAAAATTTTCAAATTTTATTTTATTTTTCGGTATTCAAATTTTAATTTTTAAAATTTATCTGTATTTAATAACCTTAGTAGGTTAAATTTATTATATTAATTATTTTTGGAATAGTTTAAACTTTGTCATAAATAGCAAATATATATATATATATATATATATATATATATATATATATATATATATATATATATGGATATTTCATATAGCATCGGGATATATGCCAATTTACAGTTTTTATTTTTATTTTTATTTTTGGATATATATGAAGATTTTACAGCTACAAAAAAATTTAGAAACTTTATTTAGAATATTCATAGAATTTTTATCATGTGACTTTATTCTATAAGTCTTTTTTTTACTCAAAAAATAAAGGAAAAAATATATAATTTTTAATAATAATAATAATTGTTATAAAGATATTTTTAAAAATAAAGTAAAATATATGCATAGATAGTTAAATAATAATTTAGATTATTTTTTAAATAACTTTTTGTATTATTTTAAAGAAAAGAATAAGAGAAGAAAAGAAAAAGAAAAAAATATCACCAATTTCTCGCTCGCGAGATGCACATGCGGGATAGCCCATGAACCGTGTGGCTAACAATATAAACAATAGCATCAGCAGTTGTATTTGTACAACTGAACAAGAGCCGCCCCCTAACCCTAGCCGAATCCTTCGACCCCCCGATCTCCTAACGCGTGCGCCCCCCCAGGGTTCCGCCGTACGAGCGCGTAGCTACCGCCGGTGGCCGCCGGCTGGACCAAGCATTGCAGCGTGGCAGCACAGCCGCGGTATCAGCGCCAACAGCAGCAGCAGGGCCTGCAGCGAGGGCTACTTTGCGGCACGATATCCCCTCCGACGCTCGTTTGTTTGTCGAGACATTTTCTCAGGTTTGAACACAACCTTTAGGACTACACTTCTCTTTAATTAGTTTTTATTTTTCTAGCATGGATCGATCAAGAGATCGACGCCAACTTGGCGAGAAAACTGCTCCGAAACATGACATATAAAGACCCAGGTACCCCTGTTTAGTGATAAATCTTGATCAACCTAGTAGGAATTATAGATAACTTATTAAGTGAAATATTTAGATCATCTATAGGCCTACCAAATCTTTTTTGTATATTTAGTTTTCATCCACGGTACCGAAATTTATCCTCTGGTAAAGTTAGAGAAAAACCTATTTTTGAAAACTAGGAATTTAATAAAAACCTCCGATACGACGTGCGTCCCGCCAAACCGGACGATGTGGTCGCAAACCGAAAGCATCGAAGGTGCGTATCGACTTCGCGAACGTGTAGGCTTTGACGGAATTCAAATTGGTTTCGTGTGCGCGACGAATTTGATGTGTATCCGTCAAAATTCACTGTATCGGCCTCTTTGTAAATTTTCTAATTACTTAGTTCACGTTTGTCAAATCGAAACAAAACTTGTGCCAGCAGGACCGTATCATTTTTTTGGTCCTGTATGACAAGTTTTGTTCGATTCTGAGAAGGTCGACCGGAATGCCTATTTGGTAGGCCCGCGATCCGCTCCAACGGACGAATTTGTGTACTGCTCACCAAAATCCAAAATTGGACATACCTTTGGGTTCGTTCCCTCAAACCGGACTTGTAGACATGTAGTTTGACAACTTTAGATATCGTAGATATTGGCACGCATTTTGGTACAGAACGGGTCCAACGGCTGACATCGTTTTGATCCAAAATTATGATTTTGCCCCTGTTTCAGAATTAGTCTTTTGGACAGGCGTTTACTAGACATATCCTTTATTCCAAACATGTTCTTGATGTTTGTTTCAGCATCCGGAGCCGTTCGTGGATTTTGGCTTTCTTGCTTCATTGATTTGCTTGTTTGAGCTATTGGATCCTGCGCTTTTGCACAACCTCAGGCAAGATACCTTGCCATATTTACAGCTTATATTTAGTCTACATTTTTATTATTGCATATCACTGTTTACTTATTTCCAGTTCTTGTAGTTGTACCATTATTACAGTTCCTGATTTATTGCTTGCTCAGTGATATTAACTTTACTTTACTTATTATATCCTTTGATTGCATATGGACCTAGAGTTAAGGGACTACCATTTGTAGTGTATAAGATAAACCTTGACACAGTTGTACCACGAGGTATGTGTGAGATGAGTAGTATGTAGAGGTACTTGCGTGAAGGCTGATCACATGTGCGCATGCGTTAGGGCTAACTGCTAATAGAGGCATGTTAGGAGAGTTGGCAGTTAGTAGAGGTATAGGAGTCATAGATGTGACTCTACTAGGCATTTGGGTAGGAAGAACAGTTCCTTAACATATGGGCCACGTATGCACTTTCCTATTATTGTCGGTTATCTCCGCTGGAGATATGGTCCTGGATCCTGATATCTGATTTCCTGCTGGCCTCTGACATTCGATGAATGTTATACTTTGAGGTCCATGGTATCCTGGTGGGACCATACCTGAGTTTCCTGCATCTGTAGCCAGATGCCAATGCGTTGAAGGTTTGTTATTAACTGCATAAACACCTTAGAATGGTTAGGTAACCCTAGTTAATGTCATGTCACCCCCGTTCCATTAGTAGCTTGGGACAATATCGCATCGTAGAATAGTGTTCCACCCCTTGTCCTTATTTGGTTGTAGGGGTAGTCCACTGTTTCGATGATGAGATATTGGATCTTGTTACGATTGGGACTATTTTACTTTACTTGTGGCTGGTGACATATTTATATATTCAGTTATGTAGCATGTTCTTTACGTATCTTGTTACGTCCCTCTGAGGACCTGGTGAATTCTCCAGGTGTGTGCTTTTGTGTTGTTTCGCAGGTGTTCTAGCCAAAACTGTGCTTTTCTCTATTTTTTCGAAGAGGATTGCTCTTGGTTCATTTTGCCATTCTATTGATCATTTCCTTGTATATTTTCTTTCATTTAAATAGTTGGTAGTGGATTTGTTTTCGCCCAACTGCATATATAAATGACAAATTCAAAGCTGATTTATATTATTATTTTTTTATTTGGTAGATGAGATTTAGTTGTCTTGGTTTACTATATTTTACAGCTTATGGATACATACGAGATTTCCATATATTGGAGTATACTTCGTATGTATGCAGCTGGCATGTCCATGTACTTAGTCCCAAGTATTTTGGGACTGGGACGTTACATGTTTTTGTGGTAGCCCATGCAGGTCAAGTTTATCACTTCGGTTACGTTACTGTACCGATGTGAGCCTGCATATAGGGATAGAGTCTATAATCTCATCCACATACTTGATCTCCTCCCTTGATTCCAATTTCTAACTCTCGTCCGACTACCTTGATTCCCTTCAGCTTGACTCCCTTCCACTTTAAACTCATATTTTTTCCATCATGCTTGACAGAGAGGTTAGGAAGATGGCTCCTACTAGTTATATGTGTATACTGTTCAGTCACCCTCCTAGTTGAACTCTTATAAGTTGGGAAGTATGCTCATAACCCATCACTCTATTAGTCCTTACAACCCATTAAGGGGGATTTAAGAAGATTACCTAGACTGTGCTCATTAGTCCAACCAAGATCTTAGATAAGAAAATAGTAGAATGACTATATAAGCAGGAACACCGGACAAGACTTAAGATTCTTGTGAAACTTGAACCATTTGTAAATGCTTTCATCATTATCTTCCATGCTTATACTTTGAACTACCATGAATTATAATGCTATTTATAGCCTAGTTTTGCAAGTTTATTCTTTATCGAGCTTGTTCAGGATATATGTATATTGGGGACGCCCACAAGCATATTGTCTAATTAGAATCAATATGTTATGGTCTGATCAACCATAGTGCAGTTGGTTCGCTCTTCATATGATTATCCCACATGGATTAAGATATAGAGCTATCTAGGATCTCATCCGCGACTGCATTGACAATTCCTCTTGAATTATACATTCGTCTTTGAATCGCATAATTGTATTCGATGACATCTTCCTTGAACTCTTTATTGCTTTTGTCTTTCACTAATTGGAAAGATGAACGCTTGTATTTGCTAGATAGATACAGAGTATCCCCCATGAAAGTGTATACACAAGTGTAGCTACCATAGGCCAGCCATGTGACTACGACCCTGCCTAGAGCTACTTGTCCTCCCCTCGACCCTAAAACTAATGTCATGATCTTCTAGTCATTTGAGTTTGAAAATGAGTAGGATCTTACCCTTGGTTAAAACACAACCTAGGAGACTATCTAATCTCTAGAAATCAATTATTGTGAGCCTCCAATTATTAAACCAAAAACAAGGACAAGCATTTGTAAGGACTATGGTAGACACCCATTCCAAGATTGGAGATTCAACAGATGTTACTC
>JANAVB010013600.1:4722433-4924933 GCA_029216955.1 Iris pallida | reverse complement strand
ATTTGATAGAAAAGGTTAAGGGTATGTCTCTTCATATGCTTGATGCTGAGGATTCAGTAGATGGTAATGTTACTGAGGCCTTGGATGATCTAGGATATAGATCAGATGAATTGGAGATAAGTCTAATCAGTATTGACGCGATACAAAGATCGTTTCAATCCTCTGATATTCCGGCTTCTTCATCAGGAATGATAAATAAGATGAACTATGTTAAGCCTAGATTGTCTAAATATTATTATAAATGACCCACACCTATGGATGTGTTATTCGAAGAGAATGACGACATCATTCAAAATAATTATCAAAGAGGTACTATCTATGAATGGAACATAGACGGTCAATCTGATAAACAGATTCATGATACTTTACATAGGATGATTATGTATGCCACAATAGCAAGAACTGGTGGTAATATGGATTCTAGTATTGCTAAATTCATAACATGCGGTTTTACTGGCATCCTTAAAGGTTGGTGGGATCATTGTATTTCAGCAACCCAAAAGGAAACAATTTATACTGCTGTTAAAACTGAGAATAATGTTGGTTCTGCTGATGCCGTTTATACTCTAATTTGTACTATATTAGAATATTTTACTGGTGGCATTTCTGATAAGGGAGAAAAGATAAGAACTCTCTTACAAAATCTCAGATGCCCGACTTTGACTCACTTTAGATGGTATAAAGATACTTTCTTGAGTAGGGTTATGCAATTAGGCGATGCTAACAGTGCTCATTGGAAATCCAAATTTATTGATGGATTGCCAAATTTGTTCGCTGAAAGAGTCAAACAAGGAATGCGTAATAAGCACGCAGGAGTTGTGCCTTATGATAAATTTACTTACGGATATTTAGTAAGTATTTGCATACAAGAAGGATTAGCTTTATGCAACGATCTTAAATTAAGGAATCAGTTAAAATCTCAGAGATTAACTGAGCGTCTTCAGTTAGGAGAATTTTGTAGTCAGTTTGCTATTGATACTCATAAGCCTCCTAATGATAAGATGATTTCTAAAAACTTAGATAGAAGTTATAAAAAGAAAAATAATTATAGGAAAAATAAAAGAAATATTCTTTATCAAGATAAAGATCATCCTTCTCATAGGAGAAAGAATCCTCTGAAGAGATCTAATAAAACGATCAAGTGTTTTAGATGTGGTAAATTAGGCCACTATGCTAGCAAATGCTATGTGAAAAAGAAAATAGAAGAAATTCAAGATGAAGGATTACGAAAGACTCTTTTAAAGATTATGATCAATTCTGGTTCTGAAAAGGAATCTAGATCATCTGACATTGAGTCATCTTCAGATGAAGACATTTGTGATAGCGATTGTCAATGCAATAATTGTTCAATACAGGAAGATGCTGACTACTATAAATCTATAGTAGAGATGAATGGTCTTTCCATTCACACCCTGACTAAAGGTGATAAAAGAGAAATATTAGAGTCTCTTTTAAATAATAATATTACGAGTACTGTTCGTACTAAGATTCTTGATCTTCTTACTGATGATAAGAATGAAGAAGATATTATTCAGCAACATGAGGAAAATACTTATAACATGACTGAGGTTATCAATAGGTATAAAAATAAAAATCATGTACCTGTTACAATTAGTGATCTCAATCAGGAGATTAAAATTCTAAAAAGAAAATAAAGTCCTTACAAGTACAGGGTGAGATTACTCAAGAGAGGCTTAAAAAACTTGAAATTAGCGGTTTTAGGGAATCAGGAACTCCAATAAATGAATTAGAAGGATTAGCTTCTACTTCAAACATATCCCCAAAGGGTAAGAATTAGCTTTATCCAATAGACCTAATAACTCTGAGGAGGATCCAGATTCATTTTTAAATAAGATGGATCTGTTCATTACTCATAAATGGTTTATAAAGATAAATTTGATATCAATAATGAGTACTATATCACAGATCTTATTGCACTTGTTGATAGTGGTGCTGATCTGAATTGTGTTAAAGAAGGTATTGTTCCAATAAAATATTGTGAACGAACCACTCAGACCCTCAGTGCTGCTAATAATAAAGCATTAACTACCCCTTACAAAATTACAGATGTAATATTTGTAAGGATAATATGTGTATTCCTTTACATTTTATTGTTGTAAAAGAAATAACACAACATGTTATTCTAGGAACTCCTTTCTTAGAAAAACTTATGCCTATAAGGGAGATAAGCAAGAAAGGAATCATTACTGATTATAAAACAAACAAATTAGGTTTGATTTTATTACTGACCCGATGGTCAAAATTTTAAATGAAATTAAGGAAGTTTATTTGAAAGAAAATCAAATAAATTTTCGTAAAGAAGAAATACAAATATTAGGTATTTCTCAACAATTGGAGAAGTCGGAGATCCGTCAAAAAATTTCACAAGTTGAAGAGGATTTTAAACTTCAAACTTGTAGGAATATGTCGAATGCCTTTTGGGATAGAAAGAAGCATATTGTGTCTCTTCCCTATGAAGAGACTTTTAGAGAGACCGATATTCCTACTAAGGCCAGACCTTGCCAGATGAACTCTGAATATCTAGAGTTATGTAAAAAGGAAATACAGGATCTGTTAGATAAAGGACTTATAAGAAAGTCTTATTCTCCATGGAGCTGCACTGCATTTTATGTTAATAATGCTGCAGAAAAGAAGAGGGGAGTTCCTCGCTTGGTTATTAATTATAAACCCTTAAACAAGGTTTTAAAATGGATAAGATATCCTATTCCTAATAAGAAGGACTTGCTTAATCGAATAGCTAGGGCAAACATATACTCTAAGTTTGATTTAAAATCTGGTTATTGGCAGATTCAAATAGATGAAAAAGATAAATATAAGACCGCATTTACTGTTCCTTTTGGTCATTTTGAATGGAATGTTATGCCTTTTGGATTAAAAAATGCTCCTTCTGAATTTTAAAATATTATGAATGAAATATTTATTCAGCACTCTAATTTCATTCTGTCATACATAGATGACATACTAATATTTTCTAATACTATTGAAGAACACTTCAAACATTTGAATATCTTCAAACATCTAGTTATTAAAAATGGACTTGTTATTTCTGCTCCTAAAATGAATTTATTTCAGCTTGAAATAAGATTTATAGGACATAATATCGTAAATAGTACTATAATCCCTGTCGATAGAAGCATTGAATTTGCTTCTAAATTTCCAGATGAGATTATTGATATTAAGCAGCTGCAGAGGTTTTTAGGCGCTCTTAATTATGTAGCGGACTTTTATAAAGATATAGCCAAGGATACAAAGATTTTGTATCAGAGATTAAAGAAAAATCCAGATCCTTGGAGTCCTAACCATACTAATGCTATTAGAATTATTAAGCAGAAAGTAAAAAATTTACCCTGTCTTCATCTAGCGAATTCTGAATGGTTCAAAATAGTTGAGACTGATGCTAGTAATATTGGTTATGGTGGTATTTTAAAGCAATTAAATCCAGGTACTAACAAATCAGTGTTAGTCCGGTATCATTCCGGTAAATGGAATGATACTCAAATTAATTATTCTACCATTAAGAAAGAAATTCTTTCTATCATCTTGTGTATTAATAAGTTTCAAGATGATTTACTTAATAAAAAATTCTTATTAAGAATTGATTGTAGCTCCGCTAAGACAGTCCTGGAAAAGGATGTAAAAAATTTAACATCCAAACAAATCTTTGCACGATGGCAGGCTGAATTAGCTATATTTGATTTTGATATTGAATATATACGCGGAAATGAGAATTCTCTTCCTGACTTTTTGACCCGTGAATTTTTGCAGGATGTCAAGTCGAAAGGGTAAGCAACCATGGGTTCCTAGGCCCATTGCTAGGAAACATTTTCAGGGGTCCATACCCGATTCTGGTTCTACCAAAGGGAAAGAAATCAGTCTTCTCCCTCCTTCAAAGATGTGGTTGATAAGGAACCCGTTTTTTCTTCAGAAAATCAAGTCTGAAGAAATTATTCAAATTAGTCGTGAAGAAGTGCCCCTTCTTTCTAAGCCGTGGAAATTAATGGCTCGCTACATGGATATTAGCATGTTTCCAAGATTCCATAAAACCCGTAATATGTACGAGGGAATTTTATTAGCTTCTAAATCAGTGGAAATTCAACACTACTATCAGAAGGTTAATGATCCGACTTCTGATATAATCTACAGTAAAGCTATTATCAAAAGGGTGATAACTCCACAATCCTGGGGCTTAAACCCCTAATTCCTTTATGACCAGTACAGTTCGGGATAAACCGGCTTTAGTTTACACTTACTGGGAATATGTTGATGCTTTTTATAAAGTTTTTTATTATCAAAACACTAATAAAAAACATACTTGGTTTCTAAAAATCTGTCCAGAAATACTCAGTCTAGATATTCCTACATGATTCTATAATTGGTGGCTGCTACTTGGGGCAACCATTGATATTTTGCCCGTTTCTATTAAGGCAAGTTTCCCACAATGGGTAAATTCTTCAGTTCCCTGTCAAAAAGAGCATCTTTTTGAAGGGGAGAGTACCCTTCACTTCTTCGTACAAAATGACATTCCATTTATTATGAAATGGACTCTCCAGGGAGAGATTAATGCCCTGAATATCCCAGTATTAGTCAGAAAATTCCATATAAAATGGTGGGAACGAATAGATGAGAATGAAAAACTAGCCGAAATTCAGGCTAATATCAAAGTAAATGAGGTACTCATCGAGAAGCAGTTAAAACAAGATATTATGGAAAATAGTCCAATCAAGAAATTAAAGGCTTCTTTGATTAGAAAGAACCCCTATATTACTGAAGAAGAGTTAAAGAAAAGATGCTTCCAATACTTTCAAGCCCAATTTATTGCTGATTTTAATATGGAAGATACAGTTCCAGTTCAGCCTGATATTTCGATGGAGGATTCTCAGAATCCTGATGATGATGAAGATTTTGATACCATGTACCAAAAGGCTTTGACTCTATTATGTACTGAGTCATCATCCTCAAATGCTGAAGATAAGAAGGGGAAGGCAAAAGATGGAGGAGAATAGTTCCAAGGAGAATAGTTCCAAATTAATTTGGTCCGTCCACAAATCGTCCGTGACTTTATAGCCGACAAAACTTTTGGAAGATTCCTTTACTTTATATAAAGTAAAGTCGACAATTGGTGATGTGACGTAAAGTAAAGATTCCTTTACTTTTCTTTAAAGTAAAGTCGACCGACACTTTTCCACCAAAAGATCAGCTTTGGTACCGACAGATGGCCTGGTGACCGACAGATGGCGGACTCATTACATCAATGAGTTATGTATAAATAAGGGGCTGCATCCTCTTTTCCAAATTGCGCAATTTTTAGTTCAGTTTTTTCATTTTCTTTCATTTCTGCAAGCTTGTACTACTACTGTGTGCTGAATAAAAGATTTTATTCTGCTTTCTCTTCTGTTATTCTGCTTCCGCACTCTTGGTATATATATATTTCATATAGTATCGGGATATACGCCAATTTACAGTTTTTATATTTATTTTTATTTTTGGATATATATGAAGATTTTACAGCTACAAAAAATATTTAGAAACTTTATTTAGAATATTCATAGAATTTTTATCATGTGGTTTTATTCTATAAGTCTTTTTTACTCAAAAGAATAAAAGAAAAAATGTATAATTTTTAATAATAATAATAATTGGCATAAAGATATTTTTTTAAAATAAAATAAAGTATATGCATAGATAGTTAAATGATAATTTAGATTATTTTTTTAAAATAACTTTTTGTATTGTTTTAAAGAAAAGAAGAGAAAAAAATCACCAATTTCTCGCGAGATCACAGATCTCGCGAGATGCACATGCGGGATAGCCCACGAACCATGTGGCTAACAATATAAACAACAGCAGCAGCAGTTGTATTTATACAACTGAACAAGAGCCGCCCCCTAACCCTAGCCGAATCCCTCGACCCCCCCGACCTCTTAACGCGTGCGCGCCCCCAGGGTTCCGCCGCACGAGCGCGTATCTACCGCCTGTGGCCGCCGGCTGGACCGGACATGGAAGCGTGGCAGCACAGCCGCGGTATCAGCGCCAATAGCAGCAGCATGGCCTGCAGCGGAGGCTACTTTACGGTACGATATCCCCTTCGACACTTGCTCGTTTGCTAAGACATTTTCTCAGGTTTGAACACAACCTATATGTCTACACTTATCTTTAATTAGTTTTTATTTTTCTAGCATGGATCGATCAAGAGATTGACGCCAACTTGGCAAGAAAACTGCTCCGAAACAGGCACTACAACAAAATGACCTATTAATGACGCTCGACAAGGAGTTTTAATGACGGCTGATACATAAGCGTTATTAAGTTGAAAAATACCTTTTTTCTATGACGGTTTGGGCTAATTCTGGGCTTTTTATAACGTTTATAAAACAAAGCGTTATTAATAGTTTAGAGCGGTGGCAAACTTGTAATATTTGTTAAGTTCATTTTTTGACAAAATCCCGCGCTTTAACAAAATTTTTTCTCTCCCTCTGGTTCTGATCTTCTCCTTCTCCGATCCTTTCTTCTCCCTCCTCTCCCCCAACTCCAAAATCTCATAGATCCAAAACCCTAACTCTAGTTTAGCAACACCCTCATCTCCTCCTCTTCTTCTCCTTCCTTTCCCCCAACTCTAAAACTCTAACCCTAGATACAAAACCCTAAACCTAGTTAGAAAGGGAGGAGGAGATGGGGAGGGAGCTGGCGGCGTGGGTCAGCTTCGGATCGGGTTTAGTGGGATCCGCCAAGCAGTTATCTTCTTGGCTTCCGCTGGTCGTCGATTCCCCTTCTTCTTCCTCCTTCCCCCACTCCGATCCACAAATGAGCTCAAAACTCTAACCCTAACCCCACCCCATCCCTCCCCCCGTAAAAGGAAAAAAAATGGAGACATCACCGATCGACGCATCCAACTCCCTCCCCTTCGTGAAATGGAGATCGGACTTCTCCCGCCGCTTCCAGCACTTCCTCGACCGGTCGACCCCCTACCCCGTGGGGAGGTGGCTGGGGAC
Source organism: Iris pallida (assembly GCA_029216955.1). Lineage (NCBI taxonomy): Eukaryota > Viridiplantae > Streptophyta > Magnoliopsida > Asparagales > Iridaceae > Iris > Iris pallida. Next base: position 4,917,923 of record JANAVB010013600.1, on the reverse strand, counting down.
CCTCGCGATCGCGTCCCTCTACGCGCTCAGGGTCTACTTGATCCAGGGGTTCTATGTCGTCTCCTACGGATTTGGGATCTACTTGCTCAACCTCTTGATCGGCTTCCTCTCGCCGGTCGTGGATCCAGAGTTTGAGGGACTGGACGGGGCCTCGCTACCGATGAGGGGGTCCGACGAGTTCAAGCCCTTCATGCGCCGCCTTCCCGAGTTCAAGTTCTGGTAATTACTTACTACCCTCTTTTTTGAGCTATATCGGTTGAAATCTGAAGATTTCTAGCAGAGAAGCCCTGGCATTGGGTGCCGTGTCTGTGCCTTGTAAATGTGCTAGGACACTATGTGTAGTGTCGGTATCGGATTTGGACACCAGTCGTGTCAGTGTCCTGGCGATAAAGAGGAAGGATATTGGTTTTGGTACTGCAGGTATAGGTATTGGTATTGGTTAAGCTGTATGGAGAGAGGTTCTGTAGGTTAGCCATTGAAGTCGGGATTCAAATTGGAGGTGAAGAAGATGTTATGATCCATTGGTGAAGAAGATGTTCTCATACACTTACCACCCCCCCTCTGTTGTTCATCTTCTGATGTTCAAAATTTTGGAGGTGAAGAAGATGTTATGATCCATTGGTTGCATCTTCTGTTGTTCATGGCCGATCCATCGACCATAAGAACATGTAACATACACTTACCACCCCCCCTCTGCTACAAAATTCTTATTTTCTTCCCTATATATATCAGCAATCCATGAGCTTGTGACTTTGGGAAAATTCTGAGATAGATTATGCTGCAAAACTCGGTTAAGCATTGTATGCTGCAAAACTCGGTTAAGCATTGTAGGTATATCGAGCCAACAATCTTGATAGATCCTCCATTAAATTGAATGAGTGTATAGCTCTCCTTAGGCGATGATGACAACTAAACAAAGAAAGTGTACTTTTCCCTTTATCCCTTCTTGATTCTTTTAAGGTTGGTGGCAAGTAAAACTGTTTTAGTAGAAAGTGATGAGTTCCCATTCATTTGCAACTTGCTATGGAGCTGGTGCCATTAATCTTGCACTTTTTGCTAACTGTAGAGAAAATTAACATTGTATTATATGATGTCTGAATTCATACTTTAGACTACCATTTTTTCTCGTCTTGTATTCTTATTTATCCTTCAATTTCTTCTCTGTTTCTCTTCCTCGGCCAATGGCGAGGCACACAGTGCAGCCATTACTTGTCAGGGGAATTAGAATTAAGGAGAGGAGAGGAGAGGAAAAAAAGGAAAAGGAAAAAGGAAAAGAAGAAGAACAAGAATTTTTTTGGCAATGATGATTTGGCTGCTCTTTCAGATGGCGAGGCAGCTCCATTGCAGCCATTTGTTGGAAGAAGGGATGATGAGAGTGGGGGTCCACCTCCAATTGTGAGTGAGTAATCATGGACTGAAGCTGAATCTGAGCCTCTTCTCGCTAATTTATGTACCTCTTGGAGCTATTTATGTTATCATTTTCTCTGCTTATGTTATCATTTTCAGGCCAATGAACTGAAGAGAGAAGATCTTAAAGGTTCAAAGGTAATTTCTTTACTATTTTTTCAGTTATAGCTGTAAGCAAAGTGAGTGGTCCATAACTAGCTTCAAGTTTGGCTTGAAAATTTGATATTGTTTGACAATTTGTTCAGCAAGTTGAGCTTGGATTACTTAAGTTTATCATTTGGCACATCAAGGTCTTAAAGACTAGTCGTCTATTAGTTTTTCTGGTTGCAGTTGCAGATTTTTTTCTCTTTTCTTTTTTTCTTTGTCATTTTTCCTTCTCTCTTATTAAGCTACTCAAGCAAGTAAAGGACTTATTAAAGATTTTTGAAGGATACGTCATTATTCTGTTACATAAGTGGGTTAAGTTCATTTGTCATTGCAACGGAGGACTATTGGAAGTTCATTATTTGCTACTGGTTTTTGCTGCACTTTGCAGCTGTATGAGATATCTATTTGCAGTTGGTGGGAAAAGCCCCTGCAGGTTCCTTACTTTATTGCAAGCTACTTTATTATACCTTAATCCTCTGATAATGGTGATTTTTTCCATCTGTCTTCCAGCTTGCAGAGTAGTGTATGCAACTTAATTTTCTACCCTTTTATGATGCTATTCCTATTTGAAGTGTGACATTCCAAATGCAATATGGTTGTAGGTCAAAGTCTGTGATATCTGTGGAGATGCTGGCCAAGAGGAGTTAGTTGCCATCTGTAGTAGATGTACTGATGGCGCTGGTGAGGGTTCAGGCGAGAGTAAGGGATCAGAGGATGAGGCTCTCCTACGACTGCGCCGGCTGCAGCAGCACCAAGTCATCGCTCAGCTGCGACACTACTTCTCTTTGGGACTCCCGATATCTTCAAGAGATGGCAGAGAGAAGATCTATGGTCAGAATCTACATAAGTAAATATTTCTAATAATTTGGTTAGCAAAAGAGAGATTTATTCCTATTTTTTTGTTACATTCTGTATTTAGATATTCAATGTAATGAAGATGTTGATATGTACTCTATTTTGAGAAATGTAATAAAGATGGTGATATATAATGTTAAGTTTTTGGAATGTAATATATACTGTGCAGTATAGAGCATTATAAATGTGCTAATTTGAATAGTATAAAGTGTTATAAATGTGCTGCATTGAGCCTGTACATATTATCTATTCATGACGTTTTAAAATTGTTCTGAATTGTGCACTATATATTAACTATTCATAATGCTTTTATAGAAACTATTCATGACGGTTATTTTATGACGCTTTTAAAAAATATTTATAACACCCGTTTTCATAACGGTTGCTGTGGAAAAAAAAGCGTCATGGTTCGTCATTAATGACGTTTTTTAGCCGTCATTAAAGGGTTTTTTGTTGTAATGAGGACAGATAAAGACCCAAGTACCCCTGTTTAGTGATACATCCCGATCAACCTAGTAGGAATTGTAGATAACTTATTAAGTGAAATATTCAGATCTTCTATAGGCCTACCAAATCCTTTTTTTATATTTAGTTTTCATCCACTGTACCAAAATTTATCCTCTGGTAAAGTTAGAGAAAAACCTGTTTTTAAAAACTAGGAATTTAATGAAAAACCTCTGATACGGCGTACGTCCCGCCAAACCGGGCGACGTGGTCGCAAACTGAAAGCATCGAAGGTGCGTATCGACTTCGCGGACGTGTGGACTTTGACGGAATTCAAATTGGTTGCGTGTGCGCAAAGAATTTGATGTGTATCCGTCAAAATTTACCGTATCGATCTTTTTACAAATTTTCCAATTACTTAATGCATGTTTATCAAATCGAAATGAAACTTGCGCCAGCAGGACCGTATCATTTTTCTGGTCTTATATGCCAAGTTTGGTCCGATTCTGAGAAGGTCGACCGGAATGCCTATTTGGCGTGCCCGCGACCCGCTCCAACGGGTGAATTTGTGCATGGCTCACCGGAATCCAAAATTGGACATACCGTTGGGTTCGTCTCCTTAAACCGGACTTGTAGACATGTAGTTTTATGACTTTAGAGACCATAAATATTGGCACGCATTTCGGTGCAGAACGAGTCCAACGACGGACATCGTTTTGACCCAAAATTATGATTTTTCCCCTGTTCCAGAGTTGGACTTTTGGACAGGCATTTTTAGACATATCTTTTATTCCAAACACGTTCTTGATGTTTGTTTCAGCATTCGGAGCCGTTCGTAGATTTTGACTTCTTTGCTTCATCGATTTGCTGGTTTGAGCTATTGGATCATGCGCTTTTGCACAACCTCAGGCAAGATACCTTGCCATATTTTCTGCTTATATTTAGTTTGTATTTTTATTATTGCAAATCACTGTTTACTTATTTCCAGTTCTTGTAGCTGTACCATTATTACATTTCTTGATTTATTGCCCGCTCAGTGATATTAGCTTTACTTTACTTATTATTCTTTGATTGCATATGGACCTAGAGTTAAGGGACTATCATCTGTAGTATATAACATAAACTTTGACACAGTTGTACCATGAGGTATGTGTGAGATGAGTAGTACGTAGAAGTACTTGTGTGATGGCTGATCACTTGTGCGCATGCGTTAGGGCTAATTGCTAATTGAGACATGTTAGGAGACTTAGCCGTTAGTAGAGGTATAGGAGTCATGGATGTTACTCTACTAGGCATTTCGGTGGGAAGAACAGTTCCTTAACGTATGGGCCACGTATGCACTTTCCTATTATTGTCGGTTATCTCCGCTGGAGATACGGTCCTGGATCCTGATACCTGATTTCCTGCTGGCCTCTGACATTCGATGAATGTTATGCTTTGAGGTCCCTAGTATCCTGGTGGGACCATACCTGAGTTTCCTGCACCTGTAGCCAGATGCCCATGCGTTGAAGGTTTGTTCTTAACTGCATAAACACATTAGAATGGTTAGGTAACCCTAGTCAATGTCATGTCACCCCCGTTCCATTAGTATCTTGGGACAATGTCGCATCGTGGAATAGTATTCTACCCTTTGTCCTTGTTTGGTTGAAGGGGTAGTCCACTGTTTCGATGATGAGATATTGGATCTTGTTACGATTGGGACTATTTTACTTTACTTGTGGCTGGTGACAGATTTATGTATCTTGTTACGTCCCTCTGAGGACCTGGTGAATTATCCAGGTGTGTGCTTTTGTGATGTTTCGCAGGTGTTCTAACCAGACCGTGCTCTTCTCCATTTCTTCGAAGAGGATTGCTCTTGGTTCGTCTTGTCATTCTATCGATCATTCCCTTGTATATTTTCTTTCATTTAAATAGTTGGTAGTAGATTTGTCTCCGCCCAATTGCATGTATAAATAAAAAATTCAAAGTTGATTTATATTATTATTCTTTTATTTGGTGGATGACATTTAGTTCTCTTGGTTTACTGTATTTTACAGCTTATTGATACATACGAGGTTTCCATATATTGGAGTATACTTCGTATGTATGTAGTTGGCATGTCCACGTACTTAGTCTCAAGTATTTTGGGACTGGAGCATTACACTGTGTTATATTTTTGGGTTGATTATCATGATTTACAGCTTAAGCATTTCGCTAATGGACTTGTTATGAGGTTTGGCCTATTGGTGACGTGCTGCTGGCATGTCTTCGTATACCTAGTCCTACATATTTTGGGGCTGAGATGTTACATTTAACATTATAATATCACTAAAACTCACGCAGACATTATAGTATTGTTACTTAAACTAAGCATTGTCCTAATGTGCATATATTTATAATACTTGCTACTGTGTATATTGTTTTGTTCGTCTGATATGTATCTACACAAAAGCAAGATTGAACACGGACATATGCAATAAAGAAATGATGATGAGCCAAAGATGGTATCATCCCACAAGATTTCTCTGAAGCACCGAATGACTTCTCCGAGGCCCCGCTCTCGGGGGTTTACAATATTTTATGATCTGTTTATCATTGGACAATTATCGTCAAGGAAAAAGGCCATCATCATACTAACGAAGAAGACAAGTCAAGCTATGTCATCATCTGTTATCCGTGTCTTTATTTTCTATTTTGTATTTTTGATATTCATTTAAGTCTAGGACTTATGTAAGTCGAGTCACAAAATTGGCAGTAAGACGCCTAAACAAAACCAAAACCATAATTGGTCTATGTTGATCAAACTTGCGCCGAACTCGGTCTCCTTGACCCAGGCCAGTAACCCTAGTTTTTTTGTTCCTCAATGAGAATAGGGTGCAAGCATTCAAATTTATGAACGTTGGGGGACCTAACTCTTATCGAACTTGGTCCCCCTGCTAGCCTATAAATAGACCTTGAGATTTCCATTCTAGTTCACTCATTCATCAAGCAAATCACTTTTATATCTATTCATTCTGAACCGAAACCTTTCCATCACCAAGAAATCAACTCTCATCCTTCTAGTATGCTCAAGTTGTGATTTCGATTAGAAGTTTGTTCGAGTTATACAAGCTTAAATATCAAGTGTTGCATCTACACTTGTTCTTTGAAGTCGGCAAGATCGTTGAAGTCGACGAGTCATTCGGATCAAAGCTCGTGGTTGTCTGAAGTCGATAAGCTTTTCAGATCAAAGCTTGCGGTTGTAAGAAGTCGGCGTGTCCTTTTGATCAAAGCACGTTGTGTAACTACTATTTATTCAATAGTGGATTAATACCGAGCAAGAGTTCTCGGGACTGGACTAATCCTCTATGAGAAAAACCACTATACATTGTGGTGTTTGAGTTTGTGACTTTTGCTCAATTTACTTTCCATACTTGTCGTTATTATTTTTAGTTGGTAATTAGCCTGAGCTCTTATTGGGTACACACATTTTATTCATCCCTCCTCTAGAGTTGCTTAAGTTACCTTCAGATAATGCCTGGACTCAAAGTTTGGACCCATAGAACTGTACGTACTAACCCAATAGCACCCCTAATACTCCAAATCCGAACGCAATTCTCTAACCGGGGTAAAGTTCCAATTCAAATCCTAGTGCTCTATCGGGTACGGGTCCATATGTTTTGTGTGAATCCAATCCGAACTGGACCCGCCTATTTAAGTATTCTAATCGTATCCAAATCGAATCCTCCGCCACTTGCGGGCGGGTCGTCCTTAGTCGTCACCACCGGTAAGAATCCTCCGCCTCTTCGTTTCTTCCTCCTCCTCCTAAACCCTAAAATTTTCGCACAATTCGAAGTTTTTATGCAATTTGACTCCTGATTTGAGTAGCTCTATGTGCAAATATGCAATTGCTAAGATTTTGTGGGGTTATTTTGATCAATCTAAGTATGGTTATGATGACAATTGAAAAAGAAAATAGTCATTGTCGAGAATAACTTTCTTGTTAGGGTTTATGAAGTTGAAATCCATTACATATAGTGGGTTTAGTTGTGTTTTCTTAATTTTTTTTAATGCAATTTGACTCATGATTGGATTCCTAATTTTCTTCCATGAAAGTCCAAATTCAAATTCACTTCTTGTTTACCAAACAGCCCCTAACCGGATAAAGTTCCAATTCAAATCCTAGTGCTCTATCGGGTACGGGTCCATGTTTTGTGCGAATCCAATCCGAACTGGACCCGCCTATTTAAGTATTCTAATGGGATCCAACTCGAATCCTCCGCCACTTGCGGGCGGGTCGTCGTCAGTCGTCACCACCGGTAAGAATCCTCCGCCTCTTCGTTTCTTCTTCCTCCTCCTCCTCCTCCTCCTCCTCCTCCTAAACCCTAAAATTTTCGCACAATTCGAAGTTTTTATGCAATTTGACTCCTGATTTGAGTAGCTCTATGTGCAAATATGCAATTGCTAAGATTTTGTGGGGTTATTTTGAACAATCTAAGTATGGTTGTGATGACAATTGAAAAAGAAAATAGTCATTGGCGAGAATAACTTTCTTGTTAGGGTTTATGAAGTTGAAATCCATTACATATAGTGGGTTTAGTTGTGTTTTCTTAAATTTTTTATTGCAATTTGACCCCTGATATGAGCAGTTCTATGTGCAAATATGCAATTGCTAAGATTTTGTGGGGTTAGTTTGATCAATTTAAGTATGGTCCTTGACACTGGATTTCTTTTGCTAACTCGAACTATCAGTTGTTGGAAATCTTGAGCGTCATAGATTTGTACATTGATCGGTGCCCGTTGACCACGAAGAGCTTCCTCAAGATCTGCAACATGCAGGTATATACTGCTTTTAGTTTTGATGTATATGAAATGGCACACCACTGGTGCGACGCATATTTTGACGTGTGATGACGTAGTTTGGAGTGATTGTGTCATGTCTGACACGATATGGACATGACACCAATTTTTGGAGCGTACCTTCTTTGTAGATAGCCCTTAAAAGCGTTATAGACCCATATCATGAGGTGTTGAGCAACTTTTTTTGATTGCTATACTTTTTGTCAGTTCAATTGCTAGTGTCATGATAATGTATGCCAGTATATGCAATTGTGGAGATTGTATCACAAGTTAGGAGCAAATGAGGGGAACTAGTAGTAGAGAAGGTTGGACACTATGCTAAATTGCTAACAAACACAAAGACGATAGGACATGACACAACACACGACAAGGCACATGTTTTGGTTTCTCCTAGTTTTTTTGGAGTGTCTATGTCATGTCCGATACATGTCCGGCTGGACACAGACACGAGACCAGTTTTTGTAAGGATCCATACTTCCTATAGTCTAGGTCTATTTTGATTTGAAGCTTTCTTTTTCGTCACCGTCTAACTAAAATGTTCAAGAATAGTGAAAAATGGCATCCCCCATCATGAAAAGATAGTTATCTATCGCCAAAGGTGCTCTACTGTCTCCCGAAGGAGGAGGGCTTCTAGAAATGAAGACAATGCTGATCTATTCACTTATTTAAGTGGCCATCCTTAGTTGAAGTTAGTTTAACATAGTAGTTGCTAGTTTTCAATAGATCAACCAGTATTCATATTGAGTATAATTTCATTATATTTTAGTGTAAGGTGATTTTAATGGGTCAAATTTAATTTAATGGAGGTTATCTTTAGTCACGATCCTCAAATTTAGTGTTATATATATATATATATATATATATATATATATATATATATATATATATATATATATATATATATATATATATATATATAACACGGACACCCACACACATGATTGAAAAGCATTAAACATTCTGGATTTAGTTTTGGGAGAAGCCTACTATCCCACCACATACTGTTGCATGTTAACATTGCTTAGATTTTAGGTTTTATCATTCTAATTCATTTATTCTTTTCCAGTTCCAATATGATTATGCATACGCCATGACCAAATTTGTCTACAGACTCGTTGAATGATTACAATGATGCATTGTAGAATGAGACTTGAATACTTGATAATAAGATTCTTTCAATGATGATGGGTTCGCAGTATCGGTATCATAATCGATATCGGATTATTCCTATGCGTATCGGTATCGGTGATATCGGTAGTATCGACGGTTTCGGATCGGAGTATCGGATTTTATTAATAAAATATTAACATTTAAAAAATATATTTTATACATTTAGGCATAATTTTAATTATTTCCAGTATTATTTCTTAGTTTCGAAATTAAATGAAATAGTAGTCACCCTTACCAATTGATTTACATGCAATAGATCAATTTTCTTCTTTTATATGCTTTTTTCTTCGTTGATTTGTCTTTTTTCCTTCAATTTTCTTTCCCAAATTGATCGAAAAAGAGACTCCCAATGTCGGTATCGGTCAGTATCGGTATCGGTTGGTATTGGATCTGGACATGCCAAACCGTATTGGTATCGGCCGTATCGGATCAGTATCGGCCGATACTTTAAACTATGGATGATCATCATCATCATCATCATCCAAGCCTTCTCCCACCACAATGGGGTTGGCTATGTAGCACCAAAGAAAGCTCCGTATAAGATCTGGAAAAAAAATTATGATCAGCTGTCGACATGACGTCAATGCTCTATGTTCATGCGAAATTTCTAGTCAAAATAGCTATGAGCATGCGGTGGCTAGTTGGCAGGTAGGTAAACCTACATTTTGGATTGCAGATTAATCTCATGCAACCAAGAAGCACCCTATAATATCCCCTAGACTATAAAAAGTCTAACAAAAAGATAAGATGATACAATTTGCTATAAGTCTATGACACATCACGCCAAAGAGTGAAGGAACAATCCCATAAGATTCAGTCAATGATCTTAGTAGTATATTACTAGGGCAAAAAGTTGCTGGAAATGTGATGACTCTATCTTCTGTTATACAGAGGAATTTGGCGGGTATCTGGTTAAGTTGCCAGTTTAGTTGCAACATGTTTGACGGGTTTCAAGCAGAAAATTCTGGTCCTAATTCTCATCGAAATAAATACAAGTTAGGAAAGAAATACGGGTAAATGACAAAAAATTCCTCGTTAAATATACGTCTTTTGCGTAGAAAGACCTTTTAGAATTTTTTGACAGTTTGTCCCTCCTTAGATTACAAATCCGCTCGATTAGGCTCCTCCAGTATTTTTTATACCTAAAATGTCCCTGCCCCCTCTACCCCCCCCCCCCCCCCCCCCCCCCCGCTGCGGCGGCGCCGCGAGCCACCCCACCCTCCACCCCCTCCTCCCTCGCCGGCGATCCCCTAGCCCCCCCGGACCCCCCTCCTGCTCCTCCTCGCCGGCGATCCCCCAGCCCCCCGACCCCTCCCCCCCGCTCCTCCTCGCCGGCGAGCGCCCCCCCCGAGCCCCCCTGCCCGACCCCCCACCCCCCTCCTCCTCTCTCGTCAGCGATCCCCTATCCCCCCCGACCCCCCCAGCTCCTCCTTGCCGGCGAGCGCCCCCCCCCTCCCCCCCCCCTGCCCGACCCCCCACCCCCCTCCTCCTCCCTCGCCGGCCATCCCCCCCCCCCCCCCCCCCCCCCGAGCCCCCCTTGCTCCTCCTCGTCGGCGAGCGCCCCCCTTCCTCCTCCTCGCCGGCGATCGCAGCCCCAACAGCCGAGGAAGGAGGGGGGGGAGGGGAGGGGTAAAATTGTCATTTGGGGGCTAAATGAGCATATTTCATACTTTTTGGATTGTTAAGAGTATGGAATTTTTTAGTGCAAAAAGCGGGAATCTGGGGTTTTTTGCAATTTACCCAAGAAATACACGATACAGCCACAGGATAATATGTTCAGTTCTGTTAAGCATCATTGGTTTTTACAGTTCATTAATTCAATTAGAAGCAACTGACTACAATTTTAGCTGGATAGCAAATGTTTTCCCTTCCATCATATTATTTGGGATAAATTCCCAGTAACTTCGTCAATTAAAATTTCAAGTTTTCTGATTTCTATGGTTGCACTAACGTTGGTTTATTTCTCTAATTTTTGTAGATATCTTTGCAATTTGCATCATTCCTCCATATAGGGTTCGCATTAGATTTTGTCCTGTGTCAACAACTGAAATTGGATTTCATCCTTGCTTCAAATACTCTTCAATTATTTCTTTTAGGGGATTCTGTTTGTCGGTCTTATGGATTCTTTTCATTATTGTTGTCATCTGTACATATTTATTTCGAATCAGTTCTACTTCACAGTTCTGAAACGACCTTAATTATCCTGATGGAGTACACACGGTGAGTGTTTTAATGATCATTATCTTTATGATCTGGGCCCAAATATGCTTGTCTTTATTAAGCAAAATGCATCTATACAATTGTTGCAGGTTTTTGGGATTGTGGAGAAAAATAAGGTTCGGATACCTTCGCAAAGATATATGAAGCATATGTCGATGATAAAGGCAGATCTTTTAAAGACATTAGGTTTGTTTTCATTCTAATGTCTGCCTTTATTTTCCTGTATCTCTGTTTGTTTGTCATGTATATTTAAAATCTGTCCAGGACTCTAGACTAATATGGACATTTTTCTTGATATTGGTTTCATGCACATTAAAAATACACTTTCTCGGCTACTATCTCTTCCCTCGTTTTAGGCATACTTTGATTCTTCACATCTTCCAGACCTAATTTAGAGCATATATATATATATATATATTGTTTAAGAAAATCAAGAAATAGCAGCTTAAGTCATTTATAATTCCAAGAAAAGGTGTGGTATTGTGATTGAAATGCATTTTTGCTAAGGTCCAGAGTTCCGATCACATTCTATCATTATGTTAGTTTCATATCTCAAGGCTTTTTTTCTATCTATACTACTATATAATAAGAAAAGTTGAGGCTTCACCGTAATTTTTTTTTGTTCCAAACATATCCTTGTTTATGTTTACTGAGTAAAATTGTTCATTAAATTTAAAATAGACAAGTAGGTAATTATATATAGGAAAAAAAATTAAAGAGGGATTGCTGTTTATTCTTTCCGAGTAGTATGAAATATTTGCACCTTCATATATACCAGTATGCTTAAATTTAAATAAGAAATTGGCAAGTTAGCCTTGTGCTATCAATGGACTAGGCCAACATGCTGTGCTCGTCGAGATCCAGCTGATATTAACAAATAGAGGCTGGAAAGTTGTCCTTTATCGGCAGAGTCTAGTTTGATTCTCAAGCCATCTTTTGCATTCTAATGTACTTTTAGGGCCTGCACTGTCAACTCCTTCCCAATATTGATTTGAGTCCCAAATGCAACAAATAAGCTATGTGAATAAACTTAAGTAAAAGAAAACAACACAAGCATCTACAATATTCACTGAATATGATATATGAGAATCTTTATTACCTTTTTATTATTATTATGACATTCATCATGTTTTTAAGTTTCTTACAACATTTGTTCGTGAGAGAAGAAAGGAAGAAGATATCGTAAAGGCTGTTATTTCTTAAAAAGAATGGTAAATCCAGTCAGCTGGTATCCCTGGCCGAGAGTTTTAGTTTCTACTATGGTGGATAGACCAGTCAATTGCTCTGTATGACTGTAACATACTACTCTTACCATTCCTCCAAAAGTGCGCATATATAAACGCCAACTCTCACTCCAATTTCACAGTTTAGAGTTTGAGAAAATTTGAGTGGCACCCCACTTTTGTTACGCTTATTTAAGGTGCACCCCACAAGTTTACATGAATGTATAACGCCCCTCACTTTTGACGGTTTCAGTCCAAAACGAACGGCCAACCCCGTTGACCAATTTTTTTTTGACGAAAATACCCTGCTATTTGTTCTCTTCTTTCCCGCGTCAACTATCCGTCCCCCCCCCCCCCCCACCCCCCCGCCGTGCTCGGCCCCCCTCCACGGCGTCGCCGCACTCCCCCCCCCCCCCCCCCCCCCCCCCGGCCATCACCACCACCACCATCACCAACATCATCACCATCATCATCATCACCACCACCATCAACCGTCATCACCCCCCCCCCCACCCCACCTCCTCCCGCTCCGCCCCCTAGCCCCCCCCCCGCCGCCGCCGCAGCAGCAGCAGCATCCGCAGCAGCGGCGGCAGCAGCAGCAGCGCGCGGTGGAGGTGGGGGCTAGGGGCGGAGCGGGAGGGGGGGTGCGGGAGGGGGGCGGAGCGGGAGGGGGGGGCGGTGATGATGGTTGATGGTGGTGGTGATGATGATGATGGTGATGATGTTGGTGATGGTGGTGGTGTTGATGGCCGGGGGGGGGGGGGGGGTGTTGCGGCGAGGTCGGGGAGGGGGGGGGGGGGGTTGTGCGGCGACGCCGTGGAGGGGGGCCGAGCACGGCGGGGGAGGGGGGGGGCAGCCACGTGTGACGGGAAGGGGGACACACAAAAGTAGACAAGGGCATTTTCGTCAAAAAAAATTGACCGTTCGTTTTAGACGAAAACCGTCCAAAGTGGGGGGTGTCATACATTCATGTAAACTTGTGGGGTACATCTTAAATAAGCGTAAATAAAAGTGGGATGTCACTCAAATTTTCTCTTAGAGTTTTGGTGTAGTGACATGAAATTTAACATAGTATTAGAGCAAGAGCAACCTTGTCTCGAATCTCCTCTGGTGTGCATTTTCTAAAAAAGGAATATACCACCGTGTGAACCAAGGTTTCTGCCTAATGGGCCTTCGACGGCTCGTCGTGTGGGGATGTGTTAGAATAATATGAACTTTAGCAATATCTCAAGGTTGTACACGTCTTTGACATAAAGTTGATGTTGTAGAGAATTTTAGATCTTGAACACCTTGTGCATTATGCCAATATCTCCCGTAAATACCAACTCAATTTTTCCACAAGATAAAGCTTCAAAGAAACTTTCCATTGTGTAGGGCTGTACATTCGATTTACAAATTTGACAAATGAACCTACTTAGTCGGTTATGCGAATTATATAACCGAATCCGACCTATATATCCTTAATAACCAAGCGGCTCAGTACGAAACTCGAGTGGCTTTTGTGGTTACTGAGGAGAGGCATAAGACCCTTGCTGGGTGGCGGAAGCGCAGTGGATCGAGCTATGGGAGCGTATTATTCCTTCCAATTATTAAAAAATGGTGGGAGTTGGAGACAGTGGGCCAAAAGGCATGCAATGCAGCATACACATGGCATCTCAAAAAAAACAAAAAACAAGCGGCTCGGTTAACTGACTAGTCGATCGGTTATTTTGGTTGAAATCGATAGATAGTTCGACTTAATTAAGGATAAAATATTAACAATTTTAGGGGTTTAAAAATATTTACAATTTAGTTCAATATGATTGACTAAGGGTGCGTTTGATTGCAAGGTGGAAAATATGTGGAAAAGAAATTAATTCCATGGAATTATTTTTCTAGGAAAAAAATTCTATGGAATTTTAAAAAATTTCCATGGAAAACTTAATTTAGGTGTTTGATTGCCATTATTTTTCACGGAAAATAGTTATTTTCCATGGAAAATGACATTTTCCTATGGGTTGGACAAGTTTCATTTTCCATGAAAATATGGAAAATTATAGTTTTTTGGAAAATAATTCCATGAAAAATTTAAGCTATCAAACACTACAATTGGTGGAAAATTTGTGATGGAAATATTTTACATGAAAAAAAGCCCAATCAAACACAGCCTTATATTTTATTTCAATTGAACGTGCTCATAAAAAAAAACCAACCGCAGTAATATTTTTATTTTAATCTTGAACAACCCTAATTCTTGCAGTGATTATCAGATGATACAAAGGTAGTACAAGTGATTATGAGTCTACGAGACTGCGGCGAGAGTATTAAAGGCTGAGGAGGAATCGGCTTGATCACAGAGATGACAGGAGGTGATGGATATACCCATGTTGATTGTTACAACTGACTAGTTATGTTCACTTGCGATTCACGTACCAAAAGAAGAAGAAAAAAACACTGATATTTGAAAAAAAATATATATAAATTTAAATTATATTATAATAATTTAATATAATCTTAATTAAAATTATTATAGATATATTTTTAGAACTTTGGATATATGTTTAGATAATACCATAGAATTAGTTTATATGATTTGAATATTGAATATATTTTTATGTGAATTTGTTATAGATAATGTTTATAGGTTTTCACATATATGTTCAAATAGTTAGAAGAAGGGAAAATTTATGAAATGCCCAAAAATTTAAAAAGTTTTATGAAAAATCCACCCCAAAAGAAACTTTTATCGCGTGCCCAGCATTATCTAAAATATATATAAAAGGGGACGGCATGACCTTTTTGCCCTTCTAATTTATTAAGAATATCCACAAACCCAGCAACTCTTCAGAAAAACGGTTCGATTCCAGAAGAGGGAGAATTACATACAAACCCACCAACTCTTCAAAAAAATGTTTCGTTCGCTCCCTCTTCTTCCATACTCTGTTCGCTTTCGATTTTAGGTCATCTCCTCCAAAAATCTTAGAAAATTCCTACAAGAAAGCGCCAGCGAATCTCCATTCGCAAGTTTCACACAATGTCGCAATCATCATCAATGGATGTAGACCGAGTTAGAGAAGACGGAGAACAAGTAGATGTTGGAAAACAAAAGAAACAAGGAGTGAAAGTTAAGAGGGTTGCTCGTAAACGAAACATCACAAAAGAAAAAGAAGTGCAAGAAGAAGTAGAAGAACAAGAACACGGAGAACAACAACAACAAGAAGTAGCAGGAGGAGAAGAAGAAGGGAAAAAAAAGGGTAAAACTTTGAGTCCTGTTCATTCTCCGTTTATATTAACGCGACAAATGAAAATAATCATTCTCCGTCTATAAAATACACGGATGATGCCCTTTCTGTGTCATTTGAACTAGAAATGGCCATTCTCCGTGTTAAAATATACGGACAATGGCGTTCTCCCTTGTATTTTGACCTAGAAATGGTCATTCTCCGTGTATCTAACACGGAGAATGAATATTCTCCGTTTTAAAACACACGGAGAATGACATTATCCGTGTGTTAATATACACGGAGAATGACCATTCTCCGTTTTAAAATACACGGAGAATGGCATTTTCTGTGTATTTTGTACACAGAATGAATATTCTCCGTGTTTCTAACACGGAGAATGTTATTCTCCGTGTTAAAATACACGGCGAATGGCATTTTCTTGTATTTTGTCCTGATAATGAGCATTCTTCGTGTATCTAACACGGAGAATGTTATTCTCCGTGTTGAAATACACGGAGAATGGCGTTCTCCCGTGTATTTTGACCTATAGATGGCCATTCTCCGTGTTTCTAACACGGAGAATGTTATTCTCCGTGTTGAAATACACGGAGAATGGCATTTTCCCTTGTATTTTGACCTAGAGATGGCCATTCTCCGTGTATCTAACAAGGGGTGGGCATTACATAAAAGAATGTTATTCTCCGTGTTGAAATACACGGAGAATGGTGTTCTCCCGTGTATTTTGACCTATAGATGGTCATTCTCCGTGTTTCTAACACGGAGAATGTTATTCTCCATGTTGAATTACACGGAGAATGGCATTTTCTCTTGTATTTTGACCTAGAGATGGCCATTCTCCGTGTATCTAACACGGAGAATGACCATTCTCCGTTTTAAAATACACGGAGAATGGAATTTTCTGTGTATTTTGTCCTGAGAATAAGCATTCTCCGTGTTTCTAACACGGAGAATGTTATTCTCCGTGTTAAAATATACGGAGAATGGCATTTTCTTGTATTTTGTCCTGAGAATGAGCATTCTCCGTGTATCTAACACGGAGAATATTATTCTCCGTGTCAAAATACACGGAGAATGGCATTTTCTGTGTATTTTGTCTTGGAAATGAGCCATTCTCCGTGTTTCTAACACGGAGAATTTATTCTCCGTGTTAAAATGCATGGAGAATGGCATTTTCTGTGTATTTTGTACTCAGAATGAACATTCTCCGTGTTTCTAACACGGAGAATGTTATTCTCCGTTTTAAAATACACGGAGAATGACATCCTTGTATTTTGACCCGGAGAATGACATTCTCCTTGTATTTTGACCTAGAACTGGCCATTCTCCGTGTATTAACACGGAGAATTAACCATTCTCCGTGTCAAAGTAAACGGAGAATGCTCATTCTCAGTGTTAAAATACACGGAGAATGACATTTTCTGTGTATTTTGTCCTAGAAATGATCATTCTCCGTATAAAAATATACGGAGAATGTCATTCTCCGTGTAAAAGTACACGGAGAATGATATTCTCCGTGTATTTTTACACGGAGAATGGTCATTCTCCTTATTATAATAAAGAAGAATGTTGACGTAAACCTAATTGTTGTTTTTTTTAGGAAAAAAACTGTCAGGAACAAAGAAGAAAGACTTTTTCGTGCAACATTCACCCCAATACTCTCTCTTATGGATGAGGTGAAGGAAAAGTGTGGCCATTTGCCTGAAGCAGTTATTGAAACCTTGAAGAATGTTGGATTCTACAATTTCATAGATGTATTCTACAGATCCAAGGTGAAAAAGGCAGAACTATCTAAAGTCACACAAGGTCTGGAGAACTTGATGGGGACTTACTTCGAAGAAGATGACATTGGATATTTCCAGTTGAGCAGCAGTGTCAAGGTAGCACCAACTGCTGATGAGATGGCAGCCATTTTTGGTCGGCCATGAATGATGACAGGGAAGTTGATGAGAAGTATCTAAAGATCATCACTGAAAAACAGAAGACCCCCCCCCACCAGCAGACTCATTCAGCATGTGTACAGAACACTTCAAAAGACTGCTGACAAATTCCAAGTGAAAAAAATGCAGAAGTTAAGAAAATGATCTTAGAGCTGTTGGGGGACAGAAATGCAAGTCCTGATGAGTTGGCCAGGTTAATAATATTCAACTTGTGCCAAACAGCATTCTTCACCAGAATGGGTGGGTCGAACTTGCCGTACAAGTTCTTCGCTCTGGTGGAGAGCATAGATGTTATAAAAAGCATCTGTTGGCCACGGATTATTTTGGGGTACGTCATGGACAGCATAAAGAGGGCTGTTACAAAAGCTGAAGATGGGGACATTGAGATATCGTATAAGAAGATTGAAAGTTGTACGATATATTTCTTGTATTGGTTTGCAGAGCACAGTCAACTGTTGGAAAGGAAGTGCAAACCAATAAGCACATACCCGAGATTCTACACATGGGATGGGAATAAAATCTCTATATTCCTCAAAAATGAATATCAAGGGGCTCAAACGAATTCTGAATTGATATTCAAATATTTCGTTACATTGACTGTTGAAGAAGTAGAAGACCCAGCAGAGCAGCATAGTATAGAAGGTGGAGATAATGCTGTTGATGAAGAAGAACCACAAGCTGAAGCCCAAGCACCAGCAACAAACATAGCTGAGAATGAAGATATGTTGCGTGTCTTGGAGGAGAAATCTCAGCTTATCGCTGAGAATGAGCAACTCCAAGAAAGAGCCCAAAAACTAAAGGCAGATGTAGCCCAACAACGTGCTGTGGAGCTCGTTACTGATGGCTTGAAGAAGGAGTTAGACTCTATAAGGAACGAAAAATCGCTCCTTATTGCTGATAATGAGAAACTCCGTAGAAGAGTTGAAGAACTGGAGGCAAAGGGGTCGGAACAGGAACTAGACTCCCTTAGAAAGCAGAAATCTGAGCTTACTGCTGATAATGAGAAGCTTCGTCAACGTGTTGAGGAGCTACTTCTAAAAGGTAAAATATTCTATTTTTTCAAAATTTTAATTTGTAATTATGTGTATCTAACACGGAGAGTGTCATTCTCCGTGTCAAAGTACACGGAGAATGACGTTTTCTGTGTGTTTTGACTTAGAAATGATCATTCTCCGTGTTTCTAACACGGATAATGTTATTCTCCGTATTAAGATACACGAATAATGTCATTATCCGTGTTAATACACACTTAGAATGATCATTCTCCGTGTTAAAATACACGGAGAATGACATTCTCCGCTAGTATTTTAACACGGAGAATGACGTTCTGTATTTTGACCTAGAAATGGCCATTCTTCGTGTGTTTTTTGACACGGAGAATATCATTCTCCGTGTAAAAATACACGGAGAATGGTATTCTCCGTGTAAAAGTACACGGAGAATGTCCCTACTTATATTTTGACCTTGAAAAGACATTCTCCGTTTAATTTAACACGGAGAATGACATTCTCCGTGTATTTTTGACACGGAGAATGTTATTCTCCGTGTATCTTTACACGGAGAATAGTCATTCTCTGTTTATGTTATAGGAGAATGCCCATTCTTCTTGTAAGTCTAACAGAGAATGATCATTCTCCATTTAGCTTAACACGGAGAATGATATTCTCCTTGTATTTTGACCTAGAAATGACATTCTCCGTGTATTTTTGACACGGAGAATGTTATTCTCCGTGTATCTTAACACGGAGAATGGACATTCTCCGGATTAAAGTAAACGGATAATAATATTTTTTATTGTTTTTAAAAAGAAAATTATATAATATTGACATCATACCTCTTGTTGTTGTTTGTTTTTATATCAGTAAAAGAAACAGACAATCTCAGAAAGGAGAATGAAAAGCTCATTAGTGATAACAACAAACTTCTAGAGGAAGTTGCATCATTGAATGACGAAATCAAACAGAAGAATGATACAATTGTTAACCTTGAAGCAATGGCCAAAGCATTGCAGCTTGGGGAGACTAAAGAAGTTCCTCAAAAATATTATACAAGAGCAAGAGAACCAGGAGGGATTAAAAAACAATCAAATGCTCCAGCGGATGATGATTTTACCACACTGGAAAAGAAGAAAACAGCTGATGCTACAAGTAAGAATGTAGCTGCTGGTCGGAAAAGAAAAGCTCCTTCCAGTACCAATAAAAAAGTAACTTCTGGTGAGAAAAGAAAAGCTCCTTCTAGTCCCGAGAAGGTAGACGATAAAAAGAAGATGTCAGAAAATGAATAACTTAAAGAAGATTCTCCTCAAACAGCCAAGCTAGTGAAAGAGGGAAAAATGCTGATGCAATATCAAAAACTCAGGCTTTGGAACCAAGCAGACGATCAGCTGAAGCATCTATACAGGAGCATCGTATACCCAAGAAGGATGACTCCAACGTAAGTATTCTAAACTTGAACCAAATTCTGGACAATTCACAACGGAGAATGATCATTCTCTGTGTATCTAACACGGAGAATGAATATTCTCCGTGTAATTCGGACGGAGAATTGTCATTCTGAATTCATAACGGTCATTCTCCGTCCAATTCATAACGGAGAATGTTTATTCTCCGTGTATTTTAACACGGAGAATAGTCATTCTCCGTGTATCTAACACGGAGAATAGTCATTCTCCGTGTTAAAATACACGGAGAATGGCATTTTCCCTTGTATTTTGACCTAGAGATGGCTATTCTCCGTGTATCTAACACGGAGAGTGACCATTCTCCGTGTTAAAATGCACGGAGAATGGCATTTTCTGTGTATTTTGTCCTGAGAATGAGCATTCTCCGTGTTTCTTACACGGAGAATGTTATTCTCCGTGTTAAAATATACGGAGAATGACATTCTCCTTGTATTTTGACCTAGAACTGGTCATTCTCCGTGTATTAACACGGAGAATGTCCATTCTCCGTATCAAAGTAAACGGAGAATGATCATTCTCCGTGTAAAAATACACGGAGAATGACATTTTCTGTGTATTTTGTCCTAGAAATGATCATTATCCGTGTAAAAATACACGGAGAATAGTCATTCTCCGTGTTATAATACACGGAGAATAGTCACTCTCCGTCCAATTCATAACGGAGAATGATCATTCTCTCTGTTGGAGTTACTTTTTTTTACAATTATATCATTAGCCTATATTATTAACATAATCGAAACTAAATTTATGTCCAGTGAAAATGTATACGAATACTTTCCAACTGCTCCAGAAGATTGTAAAATAAGAAGAAGGAACAATGATGTTACCTTGATCTTTAATGCTAAAGAAGTACAAGACATATTAAATATGGAAGAAATAGAGGCCAATGTTATGAACTTCACAATAAAGATTATAAACGAAGTACAAGCCGAAACAAGACGTACCGTTCAGTCAAACTCGCAGGGTGCATAATGTAATTGGTTTACAATCATGATGCCCCATTCATTGGTAAGAATCAAAACTGAAAAATAAATATTAATGTGTACACCTACTAATATTGTTGTAAAAAACTAACTCATGATTTATTTATTTTTTTGTTTTTTTTTTTTGGAAAACAGCGTACCGTTAAGTTTGCCGATGTAGAAAACCCAACATCTGGAGCATTGTACAATTTCAAAGCAGAAATAGAAGATTTTATCATGGAGTTGGAGGATGACATCGAATGGTTATTCGTGCCACTCTTCCGTGAAAAGAATAAACACTATACACTGCTGGCATTCAAGTTCAGCTCCTATATTTGGACACACTACAACTCATTGAGGAAAAACACGGGCGCTAAGGGAATCGAGGATGCAAATTACATGAAGAATAAAATCGAGCCAATTGTAATGAAGAAGATTGCATTGATGAGGGAGAAAAGTCCAGCAATTCAGGAATATGAAACAACAGAGCTCAAGGTTTGTAAAGATTGCCCACAGCAACTATCACCCAGCTGCCTGCTGTATGTTGCGTATTATATCGAAAACTTGTCGAAAGCTACATTTGATTTACAAAAGAAAACAAACAAAGCAGTTCATGATATTATTGTAAAGAGCAGGCTAACTTTGGCTAAGCTTTTGCTTATGGATGACTGTGCAATTCCTTTTGTATCATAAAATAAAATGACAATGTAAATTGGCTAAGAAATTCCTTATATATATTCTGTCTGTCAGGTTTCTTTTGTAATGTATTTGTTGTCCTTTGTAATGAAACTCAGTTTTTCGACTAATTTACTTTGTTCTATATATGTAAATCTGTTTTGTTAAAGTTCTGTTGTTTGATTCTGTGTTAAAATACACGGAGAATGACATTTTCTTTGTATTTTGACCTAGAAATGTCATTCTCCGTGTATTTTGACACGGAGAATGTCATTCTCCGTGTATTTTGACACGGAGAATGATCATTCTCCGTATTAATACACACGGATAATGTCATGCTCCGTGTTAAAATATACGAAGAATGACTTTTTCTGTTTATTTTGACCTAGAAATATCATTCTCCGTTTATCTAAAACGGACAATGATCATTCTCCGTGTATCTAACACGGAGAATGGTCATTCTCCGTGTTAAAATACACGGAGAATGACATTATCTTTGTATTTTGACCTAGAAATGAGCATTCTCCGTATTTCTAACACGGAGAATGTCATTCTCCGTGTTAAATTACACGGAGAATGTCATTCTCTACGTGTTAAAATACACGGAGAATGACATTCTCCTTGTATTTTGACCTATAAATGACCATTCTCCGTGTATCTAACACGGAGAATGTAATTCTCCGTGTCAAATTAAACGGAGAATATTATTCTCCGTGCTTCTAAAACGGAGAATATCATTCTCCGTTTTAAAATATACGGAGAATGGTCATTCTCCGTGTTAATACACACGGAGAATGACTTTCTCCTTGTATTTTGATCTATAAATGATCATTCTCCGTGTAACTCATACGAAGAATGATCATTCTCCGTGTTAGATACACGGAGAATGGTCATTCAATGCATTATAAAATCAGAGTATAACGGATAATAAGTTCTTATGCTGTTAGTATATATGTGAAACATCAGATATGCAGAGTTCAAACTATTACCATTGATATCAAAAAATGTTACATATGTATTCAAAAAACAATTATATAAAAGAAGGAATATATGTGTATGTATTAACGAGGGGGCGCTACCCCATCGAACACCGTAGCAGCACGTGGAGGTAGAGGACAAGTGGTGCGATTGTGATTGCATAATTCAAAACAATTCTGGCACCTTATCTTTCTCTTCTCTTTTCCCTTGTTCTCATATTTGCTCTTATAACGGTCCGCCTTTGGACGTCCAGGACCACGTTTCGGAACAGGGGGTAGAACAACATCAGTGGGATTATTTTCAAACTGTTTTTCACAATCTGAAACTGGACGAATAGCACATGAATATAACTTCTGGTAACAATCTGATGTCCAATACTACTCCACAAAGTCGTAAATAGATTTATCTGAACCAACTCTGATGCATTGTATTGCATGGCTGCATGGAAATCCATATACCTTCCATCTACGACAACTACACTGACAATCAAGAAGATTCACCATGTGGGAGGAAGTATCTGCGATCACCTCAAATTCGAAATCACCAGACCGATATACCCTATAACACATGCCATCATCTGTAAGCTGCTTCAGCTTATCCTCAGTGTATGGAGTCAATTTGCTATTCAAACCAATTGCATCCTTGTGGCGTTCCGAAATTATCTTCATCATCTTCACACGGATGACATTTACAATTGCTGATATAGGCAATTTTTTCTCAGCCTTTATCCATGCATTGAATGACTCTGCACAACTAAAAGCAACCTCACCGTATCTACATTCCGGGAAGAATGCGTTTGACCAGTGTTCAGGTTTTTGTTTATTCATCCAATTCACAACATGACCACAATTCAGATCATAAATCTTCTTGATTGCTTGTCTATACCCACCTTTATAGAGAAAAACAAATAATTAATAAAGAATTAGGTCAATTCACAAAATTATTAAAAGTAAGTGCATTCTCCGTGTTTAAAATAAGGATAATAGTCATTCTCCGTTCAAAAGCTAACGGAGAATGACATTCTCCGTTCTATGCATGACGGAGAATGGTCATTCTCCGTGTGACGTAAACGGAGAATGAACATTATCCATACTATGCAAGACGGATAATACCATTCTCCGTTCCAAAGCTAACGGAGAATGATATTCTTCGTTCTATACAAGACGGGTAATGGTCATTCTCCGTGTGACGGAAACGGAAAATGAACATTATCCGTACTATGCAAGACGGATAATACCATTCTCCGTTCTATGCAGGACGGAGAATGGTCATTATCCGTGTAATACGTACGGAGAATGACTATTCTCCGTCTTACTGACGCGGAGAATGGTCATTCTTCATGTTAAATTAATGGTAAATGCATAGAAAATGTGCATATATCTGTCTCATTAACACACCTGGAGTTAGAGCATATACTGCTTGCCTCCAAGCTTCAAGTACATGCGGATACACTATTTCATTTCCTTTCTCTTTCAGCGGTATGTTATTCTTCATGTGATAATAGCAATAGCTATGGTAATCATTAGGAAACACTTTAGGGACTTCAGAAACTAGACCGGTGCCTTGATCCGAAAGAAAAATAATACGCCTACTACATCCAACAACATTCTTTAGATTTCTAAGGAACCATTCCCAATTGTCACCATCTTCGCCTGAGACTATACCGTATGCAAGAGGGTAGAACTGTTGGTTACCATTCTTCACTGTAGCAGATATCAAACATCCTCTAAACCTCCCTGTAAGGAAAGTAGCATCCAAATATAACATTGGACGACAATATTGAAAGCCTTCTACGCAAGCCCCATATGAAAGAAAAAGCCGCTCAAACCTCATTGATAAATCATCTTTCTGGAAGTCGATAACGGAACCATTATTGGTTTTCTTTACCTTGTTGACATACCAACACAAATCACTGTAAGATCTAACATCATCTCCGTACATTTTCTGGTGCACCAGCCTAATTCCGTGGTATGCCTGTCCATATGTAACAGATAAACCGTAGTCGACTTTGAAATCATCGACAACAGATTTTGCGAACTTTTTAGGATGCATCCGAACAATGTCACTAACCAAACTTTTCACAAACTTTGCTGGAACAACCAGATTACCTTTATCCATATAGCCAGCTCCACAATTATGTTCTCCCACATACCTCTTCACCTCAAAAATTTGATTATCTTTCGAAATAGATATAGCATGGAAGCTCCACAAACAAGCATGTGTCTTGTAATTCTTGCAGCAAACAGTATACCTCCCCGGCTCAGATTTCAAAATGTGGAATGGATGACGAGATTCAAAACATACCTTTCTAACAGCATTCCTAACTTCTTCAACACCATTTAGAAAAATCTGACCAACACCAGTAATTGATCCAGGCCACATATCCGATTTCCTCTTCTTCACTGTCTCAGTTGAGCCCTCATAAAATTGTACTACTCGTTTGTCCTTTACAGTAGGAGAACATCTACTCAAAGAACTAGAGGAGGAAGACGAAGGTCCCATGTGAAAGCTTTGACAAGGAAAAGATGTTGATGAAGAACATGGAGAGTATATTTGCTCCACAAATAGATCAAAACTCACATCATGAGTACCGTTAAAACCACCAACCAATGAGCGAAGCCAAAAATCACTTTTAACATACAGTTCAGTCCCATCAGAGTGCAAAAACCTGAAACGGAAGGAAAGTGGATCCAAAGAAGTCCATCGATCGCACACTTTAATCTTTAAAAAATCTACGGTACTTTCATGTGTGACACGGCAGGAAACTATGTCTCCCTTGAAACAAATGTTAACTAAACAACTTGATTCCATACCTTCCCCCCTGATAACATAAAAACATAAGAGGTCACAAATAGAACAATAAAATTGTCGTCTAATAATGATTATTCTCCGTCTAAAAATAACGGAGAATAAATATTCTCCGTTCGGATCTAACTTATAATGATCATTCTCCGTTTAAAGTAAAACGGAGAATGATATTCTCCGTCTAAAACACACGGAGAATAGACATTCTCCGTCTAAATATAACGGAGAATAATTATTATCTGTCTGTAACTTATGGATAATGCTCATTATCCGTATAATGATCATTCTCCGTCTAAATATAACGGAGAATAAATATTCTCCGTTCGGAACTAACTTAGAATGATCATTCTCCGTTTAAAGTAAAACGGAGAATGATATTCTCCGTCTAAAACACACGGAGAATAGACATTCTCCGTCTAAATATAACGGAGAATAATTATTATCTGTCTGTAACTTATGGATAATGCTCATTATCCGTATAAAAACATACGGAGAATGTTATTCGCACAAAATAACAAGATTAAATATCTCTCTAACATTTTCTAAGTTAATAATCTGCATAACAAATTCAAATTCAGCATAAATTTCGAGATATACGAAGCTGATGGATGAATTTCTACAGATCTGAACTCTCACCTTGTTTTAAGATCTATAAAAAGAAAAGAAGAAGATCTTCTCTCCACAATTGACCTAATCGCCGGAAACCACGAAGATGATGATGATGATGATCGATGATGATGAAGGATGATCGACGTTCAACTGACGAAAACCACAATGAACTACGAACGATTTTGCGATCTCTGATAAAGATGATATCAATGGATTTCAAATTTCTCGTGAAGAAGAAGAATACGAATTTTCCAATCCAAATCTGAGTTTGCGAATTCAAAATTATATATAGATATCCAAATTTGCGCGAAGGGGTATTTTTGGAACTATGATAATGGCAAATTTTGTAAATACAGAGCATCTATAGAGAATCTTGAAATATTTAACGTGAAAATACTTAATTCTGGGTATTTCATAAAAATAATCCAGCGGGTGGGCATTACATAAAAGTCCACCCCGAAATTAGATTTCTCAGCAATTTTCAGTTAGAAGAATTTTAGATTTTTTTTATGTAAGGACAATTTTTTTCCTCCAATTATGTGAGAATATACATAGGGCTTAAACTACTCATTTTTGATACGTTAAGACGTTTTCAAGTCGGTTGGAACTTTTGAGCTCTTAGAAAGAGTTTCTCAAAGGGTTAAAGAGTCCCTTTCGATACAGATCAATTTACAAGGTGTGAATATCTTAGCCTGTGTAACTCATTGTTTGTAAAAAAATAAAATATAAAAGTCTTTTTGTTAATAAATAAAGGTTATGGCAATTGTTGGTCTGGCGAGTGGTAAACCTTCCACAAGCACTCGGTCAGAGACGACTTAGAAAATGAAATGCAATTTCCTCCTGCCAATACCACTTGTTACTTACTACCAAAAGCTTGACATGCACAACATTGGTGGAGCCTAGCTTCAACAACTGCCGTTCATAATTTAGCTTTTATTGATTGGTTCATATTTGGCATTGCCGTATAATGTTCCTTGCTTACTTTCGTTATTATTGGTTAGCCAAGTGGATCAGGGCCGGCCCTGAGCGGTTGGGGGTCCAAGACGAAACTTCTAAAATGGGCCTCCATACTTAATCTAAAAAAAGTATAAATAAAATAAAATTTTATTGTAGTTAATATTTGAACCAAGGACCTCTTAAATGTAACTTTAGTATTATAATCACTACACCACAATGTTCTTTGTTGTAAAAAAGACACATGATACATACTAGTTCTATTATAGACAATTCCATATTGGTACCCCCTTTCGTCATGGGGCCCTGGGCCGTCGTCCTGCCTGCCCTGGGCTAGGACCGCCCTGAAGTGGATCGTTGTTTAGTTATTTCTCCAAAATCTTTAATTTTATTTTTATTATATTTTTGTGATGTCCAAAGTAACGTACGGGACTTCGTGCACGCTGTTGGGTCCACTTATCCAATTTTCACACACACACACACATCCTCACCTCCCTCGGGGTTCGATTCCGAGACCGTCCGCTTACCCAAGGAGGGTTCTCCTCGCTGACCACAAGAACAAGAACCAGCTGAGTTCGGTGCAAGAATCTTTAATATGATCCAATGTTGTATATGTAGTACCTGCTATAAAGTTTTATATTCCAAGCTATATGTGTATTTGATGTGACACGAGACCATCTATCTAGATTTATTTGACCAGATTTTGTATAAGTAGACGTACAACTATTATTTAGGCCTCAAAAGGAAATAAAATTAATTAATTCTTTGTTTTTATGGATATAAGAAAAAAAAAATGATATTTGAAAAGGTTAGAAATATAGTCAAAATAATCTTTGAGCATGGATAGTTTATTCCTAAATTTTTTGTAATAAATGCATAAAATTGGAAAGGAAAGTGAATCGATAAGATTGGTGTGGGGAACCATTTTTTTTTTCTCCTATTTCTTTCATTTGGAAAATATTTTTCTTTCATGCTCCTTTTATTTTACATCCAAACATGATTTTCTTTTTTCATGGTCTTGATTTCGCGAACCAAATACGGCCTTGGATTTGGGACCGAGTCCTGAGAATGTAGGATCTGTGTTTGGGTTCGGACCATGTATCGATATTTTACTAGAATATGTAAAAAAAAATTAGTAAAATCTTATAATTCTTATATCTTGTCTTTAACTTTATCTTGTAGGGCTTAACCTAGTCAAGATACGGAGTTGGGTAAAATTTATGTGGACCAAAAATTTATCCATCTTCGATAGTAGTTTGTTAACCTAACAGGATTGTCAAAGCCCAAAATAAAAATCTAATGAGAGAACCGTGTTACTAAGACTTCGCTTAGTTCACTGATCGTAATATAATCAAATAAAAAAATTAAAAAAAATTGATTATATTGATTATGATTACATTACAGTGAACCAAAGGAGGCCTAAATTTCTCACAACAATCATGCGGATCTCTCGCTGGGAAGTTAAAAGTAAATTTGCAAAATATCTCCAACTTTAAAGTCAGAGGGCGAGATAATGGAAAATATTTTTAAAGACAAGTGGGGTTTGTTGGTAAAAAAATTTCGTTCGACTTCCAATACTGCATGCCAATTGACAGTTGACTTTCCATTCCACAGACAGAGAGGAGAAGAAAAGAAGAAGCTTAAGAGAAGAGAGTCGCAGAAGCTGGAGAAGACTTTAGATGGCAATAATCACCATGGGAGCCTCTGGTGAAGCTGCAGGTGCTCTCTCTTAGTTTACATGGTTTTTTTCCTTTCTATTCTTGGTTTGTTGCTTTATCATAAATTTTTATATCGAGAATGATAATTTAGACGGTTCATTTTTTCGTTTCCAAACCGCATTATATTAATAGAGATTATATTAGTAGAGATGAAATATTGATGGTATTTGTGTTCTTGCAGAAGACATCGGAGTAAGTTACAACGAAGTCCGGCTCGGCTCCCTGCACGAAAAGATCATCGGATGGGATGCCGACGAGTCTATGATATGGGATCGCGATCCGGAGGTAGCTCGTCAGTTCCTGAGGGCTGTGGATGAAGTCCAGAAAATCATCGAACACTTAGGAGAGGGACAACAAGAGCTACTCCGCTACGCCAAGAGTGTCCTCCATATGGGACTATCCAGGCTCGAGGACGAGTTCGTCCACGTTCTCATCCGAAACCGGCAGCCCATTGCGTCCGACCGCATGTCGGAAGACGTGTCGTTCCGTTCGACGGCTTCAGATGACTCCCTGAACTACTACTCCTCGAGATCGTTCGACGAGGAGTCAATTCGGGGCAAGCTTCGGTGCGAGAGCGGCACGGGCTCGGAAGAATTCGTCACGGTCGATTTGGTCCACCCCGACGCGATCCTCGACCTCAAATCCATTGCCCGGACGATGTTTCGTAGCAAGTACGACAGGGAGTGCTGCCAGGCCTACACGAGTGTCAGAAAGGACGCACTCGACGAGCGCCTCTCGGCTCTTCGAATGGAGAGGCTGAGCATCGAGGAGGTCCTCGAGATGGACTGGCGCGATCTCAATTCCACGATCAAGCGGTGGTGCCGAGCGCTGAGAGTGTTTGTGAGGGCCTATCTAGCGAGCGAGAAGCGACTCTGCGAGCTCGTCTTCGGGGACCTGTCTGGAACCACGACGACGGACTACTTGTTTCACGATTCGTCAGAGCGCTCCATTCTCCAGCTCCTCAGCTTCGGGGAAGCCGTCGCAATCGGATCTCCGAGACCGGAGAAGCTCTTCCGTGTGCTCGACATGCACGAAGTGCTGTCGGATCTTGTTACGGAGATAGAGTCCTTGTTCCCTGAAGGAGCTGGTTCTTCCGTCGCTGCAGAGTGCGACCACATACTATTTAGACTGAGCGAGTGCGTGAGAGGAACTTTTACAGAGTTCAAGATTGCCATCCAGAGCAGTGCATCGGCGACGCCGTTCTCCGGTGGCGGAGTCCATCCTCTCACGAAGTACGTCATGAACTACATAACGGCCCTCGTCGATTACACCCAGACTCTAAACTCGCTCCTCAGGAGCAAAGACGAGACGGACCGTCACGTCCCGACCCCGTTGGCTCGTCACCTGCATTCGGTGGCTTCGATCCTCGAGAAAAACCTCGACGACAGGGCCATGCTGTACAAGGACGGGGCAATCCAGAACCTGTTCAAGATGAACAACATATGCTACATGGTTCAGAAGGTTAAGGACTCCGAGGAGCTTCGAGCCGTCGTAGGAGATGACTGGATCCGGACGTACGGTGGGAGGTTCAGGCGGTGCGCCACGAGCTACGAGCGAGCCTCGTGGAGCACGATGCTGTCCTTCCTGAAGGACGAGGGGGTCTGCGTCCGGGGGGGTTCGAACGCCCCTTCGCGAGCCATTCTCAAGGAGAGGTTCAAGGGATTCAACGCTGCGTTCGAAGAGGTCTACAGGACGCAGACCGGATGGATCGTCCCCAAGCTCGAGCTCAGGGAGGATCTGAGGATCTCGATATCGGTAAAGCTGCTGCAGGCCTACCGGACGTTCGTGGGACGGTACGCCAGCCATCTGGACGGACCGAGGCGTCGAGACGGCTACGTCAAGTACTGCCCCGAGGATCTGGAGGGGTATCTGATGGATCTCTTTGAGGGTGTGCCGAAGGCGATGATGCACCCTCGTCGAAGGTGAAGATCCGTCTTCTTCTTTAGTTCTTAAGAGTCTCGTACATGGTTGAACTTGCCTCGACTGGTACTATGTAAAAACGCAATGGCTTGATAGGGGTTGAAAGAATGACATTATGTTGACTGTTCATGATTCGCGAGTCATCAATTTCATGACGGCATAGAAAGGGAGTTGTTTATAAATCGGGTTATATACAAAGTTTAATCACACATCCGGTAAAAAGTGAGTGTCTTGTGAATAAATATACGAGATTGATCTTCATTTTTAAGTGATATGGGTCAACTGCAATACTATATTTCACGGATCAACTTCGGCTCGGATCTTACTGCGTCAACAACTAGTGGTATTTAAACCAACGGTTACAAATCGGGTTGGATTGTTTCTTCTAGATTGATTGTCCTAATCAGTAGATTGGCTCCTAAAGTGGACTTGTCTTCATAAGTTCATAAGATCGTCCGAGCCATGGATTTAAGGTTGGAGGGATATGAGTTCACTCCTGCAAGATTTATGATACATAAATGAACTTCTATACACAACATTCTAAATTACCATCTAACTCACCTAAGTACAACCCCTAAAATATAATCACATGAACATATGATGTAGTGTTGGAATTATTCAATAATTAAGGGGCCACACATGTAAAATTAATTGTGTTTGGGCTATCTAAATAATTAAGCCAAATTAAAGTGGTCTATTTAAAAATTGGCTTAAGGGTATAATTGTCATGGAATTAATGTGTAGATATCGGAGATAATTCTAATTTGATGAGGGGGCCAAATTAGAAATATCAAAACATATAAATATATGTATTCATTAGGGTTATGGTCCCCAACTTATACGGTCACCAAAAGAGAGGTTTCTCTTTTTTCTCTTCTGCATCCCTATCAACAGAAAGAGAGGGACAAAGAATTTGGATTCTTCTTTGTCATTAAGGGTCGTAGCAAGTTGGAAGATCGAACCCCATAAAAGGACAACCGCTTCAAGATCCATCAAGCCTAGCAATGGATTCAGGTACGCTTTCGCAATTTAATTTATGTTCTTCATCTCATGAATCGACAAGGTACAATACTTTAACAAGTGGTATCAAATCCTCCTTGTTTGATTTATGAGGTCGAAGTTGCATGATCTATTTTTCTTGTTGTTCAGAAATCCTAAATCTTTCCATCTAATTTGATTTAGGATTACGATTGTTCGATTAATTATTTTTTATGATCCATTCAGTTTAGAAAAGAGATTTGTGAAATTCTTAGTTATTTATTTAATTAATATTCGCTAAAACTCTTGCGATCATAAACCATTTATGGGTGTTTAGCAATATCATCTGTTCGCTTAAGTGCTTAGCACTGACTTTTTATGTCAACAGTTGCGAACATTTAAGCCGTGGGGCATTGAGTCGGCCAAATTTGCAAGATGGAGTTATTCTGATGCATGGTGATGATCACAATACATAAGACAAAAGTGGCTTTTATATATATATATATATATATATATATATATATATATATATATATATATATATATATATATATATATATATATATATATATATATATATATTTGAACTCGACATTAGTGTAGTAGGCTGATGTTTGGATTTCATGTGTCCATCAAATTGATTTGTGGATTCCATTCAAGTGTGACAGCCAATTTTGTTGTTGTTGTTGTTGTTGTTGTTGTTGTTGTTGTTGTTGTGTGACGTAATTTATAAAAATAAAATTTGGTTTCCTGTGTATTAGATGATGAAACGGAATTGACGTACTGCTTATTGGTTACTGTTCTCACAAGTCCATGATAAGCATGATTGTGCGTCAACTATTATTTCAATAAAGTTTAGACTGCCCATGTATTTGTTGTTGTTGTTATTGAACAACTATATATGCTCCTTTCTTGAGTAGGTTTATGTGGAAAGATATTTTAAGGACCCTATCTCTAAACTGCTCATCTATTTATTTTGATAAATATGAATGTTATCTAAATTTTAGGAGAACTGCTGTTGTTGGTTATTATTTGTGATTAAAATTGGATTAAGGTGCATTCATGACATTTTGTGTCAAATTCTTATGATTGCATTGGGCATAAGAATTTTGTTGATAATAGCTCTAGATTTGGGGTCTATATGCCATTTAGAGTGGGATTTGAACCCACACCCTTTTCGGACCAGAACCTTAATCTGCCGCCTTTAGACCAACTCGTTCACATGGTGCTTTGATGTAGTAATGAACCAACAGAACTAAAGAAGAGTTTTCTGTATGAAGTTTTCTGTATGAAGGTTTTAGAAAAGATTCACATGTTTATCTTGTAGCAGATAAATTTTTGGTGTAATCTTTATAGATTATTTGATATAATCTTTTGATGCATGATATTCAGTGGAATCTAATCTGTTGATTATTGATTATTTAAATTTGTAAATATACATGTACATAAAGTTTTGGACATGATTCAGTTTTGTAAAATTTAGTCAACATTCAAAAAAAATTTTGGTACCTTTTGTGACTAGCAATAATTGTCTAATATTCTAAGTAGGCTCATTGAAACAAGATGTCGCCAAAGTGACCTCTCTTGCGTAGATAGCCTATGAGGGATATCAGATGTTTGTGTGTGTACATTTATGCGGGTATTAGTCGGCCCAAAGGAAGGTTAATACTTGGCCGAATTGCACACATACTTGTAGTGATAAATGTGTGACAATTGTAAGGTTTACATGTGAATAATAACCCGATCCAAAGATAGGCTTATTATTTGACATGACTTATTGTCAACGTTTGATCGTTACACCAAGAGTACCACTTGCAGTTAATATCACTATCCAAAGACTTGATATTAATGATGTACTAGGTATCTTGAGATGGGGTTCACCATTATTTGAATTTGTTTGACTATATTTTACTCTTTGGTTATTAATTAGAGCATGTCATTTTTGTTGTTTTGTTCTCTTTACAGTTAATGTTGTTAAAATATATGCCAATAAGATTTTAATTTTCATGTTTAATGGGATAAACTTTAAGGGCAAAATAAAAATGAATACAGTAGCTGCTAAGGGTCCCGCTCAAAAGAAACAACAATATAAAACTAAGGGTTGTTCTTTTGTGATAAGGCAGGACCCATAAGGAAGAAATGTACAAAGTACCACACATGGCGTATAAAGAAAAATATATTTCTAAATTTGGTCTGTTCTTAGGTTAATTTAGATTTAGTACCTAGAAATACATGGTAGTTAGATTCTGGTGCTACTACCCACATTAGTGTTTATATACAAGGTTGTCTGAGCTACCGAAAGCCAATTGATGGTGAAAGATACATCTATGTGGGTGACGGCAAATCGGTAGAAGTGAAAGCAATAGGACATTTTATGTTATTTTTAGAAACCGATTATTATTTGGATTTGATAGACACTTTTATTGTACCGTCTTTTAGACGAAATTCAGTTTCAGTTTCCTTAATGAACAAATCTGGTTATCATTGTTCATTTGGAAATAATAAGTTTAGTCTATCTTTAAATCCAAATATTATTGGTAACGGTTCCTTTAAGGTTTATGATCACGTATATTCAGTTGAAACTATTGCAGCTTAAATGAAACCTTGCAAGTGGAGTCATGTGGTACTAAACACAAAATTAACAATAATAAAAATTTAACCTCATTATGACATAAGCGATTAGGTTACATCTTTAGAAATAGAGTTTAACGGCTTGTGTCTGATGAGATTTGGATTCCATTGACTTTATAGACTTCAATGTCTGTATTGAATGTGTAAAGGGAATACAGACCAAAGTTCAATTGTAAGCAGCTACTTTATTGGCTATGCTGACAAATCAAGGGGTTAATAATTATACGATCCCACACAAAAGAAAATTTTGAGACGAGAAGTGTAATAGTTTTTGAGGATGTTGAGTTTGGAGGAGAAATAAAGTCATGATCATTGTCTTTGAGAAGGAATCAATTACGATTCCTACTATCACTTTTGACGATGTGCATGATTCTATACCTGTCATGATCAAGAAGTGAATTCGGAGCCTCAATAAGACAATATCGAATTACCTCTATAAGTTGTTGTTGAGATACCTTAACAACGACAACGTAGCGGCACCCCATTCAAGATTCCTAAGGAACAAACTCAACAACCTCAAGAACCGGTAATATTAAGATGGTCCACCAGAGAAAGGAGAAATATAATTTCGGATAATATTGTCATATTTCTCTAGAAACGTGAGAAAGACTGTGGATACTGGAAGATGATCTAATCAACTTCCGTTTGGCCATGGAAAGTTTCAGTTCTCACAGTGGATTGATACAATAAATAAGGAGTATAAGTCCATGCAAGACAATAAAGTTTAAAAACTTGTCCCATTACCAAAAGTTATGAAGTCCATTGGTTGCAAATGGACATTTAGAACCAAGAAGGATTCAAAGGGTCGTGTGGAGAGGTATAAAGTACGTCTTGTAGTTAGTGACTTTACTCAAAATTTTGGGATTGATTTTAAAGAATTTTTCTCTTCGGTATCTTTGAAAAACTCCTTTAAAATAATCATAGCACATGTTGCACATTTTGATCTTGAATTACATTAAATGGATGTCAAAACGATATTTCTCAATGGTAACACTGATGAAACAGTTTATATGGTGCAACCAGAAAACTTTGTGTCGAAAGACCCAAAGAATATGGTTTGCAAATTGACAAAATCTATTTATGAACTCAAGCAAGCTTCTCGTCAAAGGTACTTCAAGTGATTATCTCGTTTGGTTTTGAGATGAACACTGTTGAAGATTGTGTGTATCACAAGTTCAGTGGAAGTAGGAATAATTTTTTGGTTTTATATATTGATTAAAGTATTCAATGCAAACCAGGTGACACCTCTCGTTAAAGGAGACAAATTCGGTCTCAATCAAGTGTCCTAAGGTTAGCCTTAAAATTAAGAAAATATAATAGATTTTTCCTTCATGATTAGTTATATGGAGTCTAATGTATGCTCAAGTATGTACGCGTCAAAATATTACGTACATATTAGGATGTTAGGCAGATATTTAAGCAAATATGGATGGATCATCGGGTAGCAGCCAAACAACTTAAGTAATTAATAGAGAATAAGAAATTATATGCTCTTTGTAGGAGATCGAATAATTCTGGAGATCATAAGGTATTCCGACTCCGATTTTGTTGGATGCCAACACAGCAGGAGATCCACATTAGGTTATGTTGACTAATGGAGATATATTTTAGATGAGTGTCAAACATGCACTCATAATTTCTTATACCATGGCAGCAAGGTTTATAACATGCTGTGGGGCATCTATTCAGAGAATATGGTTGTAAAATTTTGTCATAAGGCTGTACCTACAGTACGGTATTGAAAGACCACATAAAATTATGGTGTGACAATAAATCAGCAGTATTGTATTCCAATAACAACAGAAACTTGTATAAGTCAAAGGATATTGACATAAAGTTTCTAGTTGTGAAGGAAAGAATTCAGAATGGTTATAGTGTCCATATAGCACATTAGGACAAACTCCATGTTAGCGGATCCGCTCATAAAAGCATTATCATCCAGGGTCTTTCATGAGCATACTGCTCATATGGGTGTTATCTTAATTAAGAATATGGCAATACAGTGAGAGTTTGTATTATATGTATTTGGGTGCTATTTGATTTTGGACACATTTATGTATTAAAGTATTTTGGATATTTATCTGATCAGATATATGGAAATTCAGTTCATTCTGTTTTCATTATGTTAAAGTATTGATCTCACTAAAGTTAAGGAGGACCAGTTGGAAATAGACATGTATTGATCATATTACGTATAATTTTTATGCTACGCATCCATGATTGATCTATGTCATTTAGCTATATTGGTATATGTGACCATTGATGGTTTAGTTACGCTATATGTGACGAATGTCGCTTTGATCCGATGTTGATATGGTTAATGGACGAGATTGTCCGGATATACCCTAAGGATTAAGATAGTAATTTATGAGCTCACTAAGGTTAACACAATTATAAGGCTACATATGTGGCCCAGTGGAAGATTGTTCGAATTATTCAATAATTAAGGGGCCACAAATGTAAAATTAATTGTGTTTGGGCTATCTAAATAATTAAGCCAAATTAAAGTGGTCTATTTGGAAATTGGCTTAAGGGTATAATTGTCATGAAATTAATGTGTAGATACCGGAGATAATTCTAATTTGATGAGGGGTCAAATTAGAAATATCAAAACATATAAATATATGTATTCATTAGGGTTATGGTCCCCAACTTATACGGCCACCAAAAGAGAGGTTTCTCTTTTTTCTCTTCTGCATCCCCATCAATAGAAAGAGAGGGACAAAGAATTTGGATTCTTCTTTGTCATTAAGGGTCGTAGCAAGTTGAAAGATCGAACCCCATAAAAGGACGACCGCTTCAAGATCCATCAAGCCTAGCAATGGATTCAGGTACGCTTTCGCAATTTAATTTATGTTCTTCATCTCATGAATCGACATGGTACAATAATTTAACATGTAGTACATGGGAAAGTCTGCATCTCCTACTTGATTAATTTTGCAACATTATCCTTCGTGTTGTATGACCGGAGAACCTCCTCTAAGTTCACCTTCATACCTAGCTAACAAAATCTAGGTTGTCGAATGACATATAAGCCCCGAGTCAAAGGACGACCAGGAATTAAAATATGGAAGTGGATCAATGGAGAATGAAATTTTGATCTAGTGTAATGAATATATGCAATGATTATAATTATTAAATTCTACAATTTTTAACTCTCCAAGTAACGATTTACGGTCACGGGTTCTTAGTCCTTGACAACAATCTTGTATACTAATGATCGGATATTATAAAAAATGTGCAATCTTATTATTCTAGTTCGTCACGTGGTTTCAATTACAAACTGTATCATAATAGGACATTGTAAAGTCTATTAACAACATAACTATTCAAATCTAAGTCCCTAAGTAGGAATGTAGGATAATTAATTTATGTCAAATTTCATGATTATTTAAGTCAAATTTTAATTACTTCGTGTAATGATTTTGGACATGTTAATTATTCAAGAAAGTTTCTTTGACAACATGATAGTCCAGCGTGATAGCTCGGCGTAACTCTGAAGATAGCCTCTAAAACGGCATGATAATCCAACGTACCTCCGAAGAAATTCTCTATGACATCATGATAACTCGACGTACCTCCTGAAAAGTATGTCATGACAACATTGTAAGTATAAATTTTTTGATATTCTTGTATTGGTCAAGTGAATTTTCAAGAGTATAACTGGATTTAAACCTGATTTTGATAGTAGTTCAGTTTAACAAGAGTTTCCAATAAGTTCAAGTTGTTCTGAGTTGCAACTCGGCTTGGACACTCTAAATTGTCTAAGATAACATATATGTGGTCAAGAACGAAAATAGAGTGTGTGGACTATTCTAGATTACGACCTCGTCCTTTTAACCAAATAAAGATCAGGGTCGCAGACCGTCTCGCGAACATAATCACACCTCTATATGGAAAAACATCTAACAATCTAAAAATAATGCAAAGCCAAAAATCAACAAGCGAGGAATCTAGATAAACATCAATTGTACGTATAAACCACTATGAACAAGATAATGTTAATATGTAAAGTTAACAAAAGCCTCCAATAAGTTTTGGGTTTATAATCGGCTTGCACACTTTAAGTTGTCTTACAATTTGGATTGCATAAAAACATATTTTATGTTCTGACTTTGGAAATTAATAACTTCAATTCTATATATTATTCTAAAATTCTATCAATTGGACATCCTTCACTTATGAGTTAGTAGCAAACACGCAAAATTATAGGTCAATCAAATTTACTGTTTCGCATACACGACATTTCTACCATGGAATATCAATCACGAAAGAAAACAAAATTCAGTATATGACACATGTGTTCACTCGAGCATAACTCATAGCTCCGAAATGAGAATTCAGTAATATCAGATAGTTTCTGGTACATTTTCTAATGCTCTGTCAGATTACTAAATTGTGTTGTTAAGCATACAAAAAATGGCTTCAAAACACAACTGCACAAATAACATTTGTTCAAAAATACTATACACAATTCCAATATGACATCCATATTTAACGAGGTTAACACCTAGTTCCGAGTTGCAAATATCATTATATTATATATTTTCAGAAACGACATCAAATGCTCTACATTAAAATAGTGTCATATTACCTAAAATATATTGTTTACTACGTGAATATTGGCTTGGAATAAAACTACACAAAATAGGCACATTCAGAAAATTGCTCAATGCTATGTTTTTAAACTCAATGAATCAAACACTCCCGATTATCGAATTCTAACATATTATTAGTCCCGAGGTGTAATTTTCGATGAAAAACTGAGAAATAAAACGATTGTAAAAACAATGTTTCGAAGCAACTCTTCAAAGAAGGTGCACTACAGAGATTCTTGAAGGATTCTGTGTAACGAATATTTAAAAAGATTTCGTTACCGTAGCAAGCAAATGTAATGCTTCTAAAAAGAAGGCACTACAGAGATCTTTGAAGGATTATGTGTAACGAATATCTAAAAAGATTTTGTTACTGTAGCCAACGAATATAATGCTTCTAAAAAGAAGGTACAAATCGAATTGCTAGCAGCAGCAGCGACGAAAACCCATAAGGAGTTTCTGATTAGATCAGAGAAGAAGAGAAGAAAAGAAAAAAGAGAGAGGTAGCTTTGATGTGGTGATCAGAGCATCGTTGCTCAAAGCAAGATTCACCTATATACGATCCGCTTCCAGGAACCAGCAAGTTCTTAGAGAACTTCTGAAACGCTTGTCAGTCAATTTTTGAGACTTAAACGGGCTTTCTGAACTTTACGGACTCCTTTAACTCTCTTCTTGGTGCGTCTTTCAAAGGAGGCTAAGGGGCTCTATTTATAGAGTGGAGTGAGACTTCACCTCTTCTCCTATCCAATGTGGGACTAAAATACCAATACTCAAAAATAGAGTTTGATATTTTAGATCATCCCACAATCAACATAGATGGGTGCCAGTCCACGCCTGCCCCCCCGAACACTCCCGTGCATGCACGAGACATCCTGGAGTCCGTGTCCGAGTCCGAGTCCGCACAACAAAAATCAACTTGCATCTTTGTTGGAATTATTCCTTTTTCCTTCAAGAAAATACTCCCACATGGCAAGTGACCCATTACACCTCATGTGCATACCTCAACACAAGCAATGCATTATATTGAGATACTTATCATTTGGTATAGCCGATGTGGGACTATCTTTCCTAGTTTAAAGGCAAAAATACCAACAATCCCCCATATATCTCAATATATGGGTTGAGTGTTCCCCACAGTGATTGTCCATCATGCATTAGGAGAGATGTCGCTACGACTTGAATCTTCCCGTATAGGCTAAATAACAGCACAATACAAGAATGGAATAAGCCTTGAATTCTGCACCATAACTGTAATTCTACCTACTCACATAATGACATCAACTGTGCTTCTGGTTGCATATTAAAGGCCTTGTGCTAGTCTGGTTTCAGTGTGTAATTTTAGGCATCTACAAGTTTACCCTCAAGAGACGGCCTGATATCTCTGTCCATACACTATAGGTGAGTTTTTTATCAAAGAGACATGGCATGAAGTCTTGTGCTTTCCTTGCGGTGCTACACCGCTATAACATGGCCTAAAGCCGGGGCATTATCCCTACCGGAAACCTCATCGTAGTGTCATACTACTGTAGCATGAGGTCACATCCTCTTTGTAGTGCCATACCACCTAGTATGAAGCCTTAGGATCCTTTACGGTGTTACACCGCAACGACATGGCTTGTAAGGCCGAGGCTTTACCCCTTATCTGGGTACCTCATCGTGGTGTCGTGCCACTGTAACATAAGGAACACCTCCCCTTTATAGTGCTGGCTACTCCTCTTTAATTTTATCATACAGCATTAGGCTACCTGCCTATTTGCGGTGCTACTCCGCTGTGACTTGGCTCACAAAGTTGAGACATTACCCCTAACTGGGAACCTCATGGTGGAGTCACCCCACTATAGCATAGAGTTACACTCCTTGTAGTGCTGCGCTACCGTGCTTCCAGTAAAGCACACCAGGCATTCACTCTTCCTGAGAACTCATTAAGGCGTTTAAGCCAACCTTCCCACAGGATCCGTTTTCTGCAAAAAACAACAGTAGATAACAGTGGTTGTAGGTCCGTAACCTCTCCATGCCACATAGGATAAGTACCCACCGTTCCTGATATTCTTCTAGTTAATAGTCCTCCCTTAAACTAAAAGCTAGATGCCTAGTAGATTTCTCTTTGAACTAATAGCATAAAAATTTATGGTAAGAATGTAATAACACAATATCAGAATGCCTTCAAGCCTATTTTACAAGATGTGTCATCGACCAGCTGGCGCTTGAGGCCCTTGATGAACGGATCCGCCAGATTCTCCTGACTCCGAACATCAATCACTACAATAACACCCCTCTTGATGAGATCGTGTACTGCCCTGTGTTTCAACCGCACAGTCCTCTTCTTTCCGTTGAAGAGGTCATTTGATGCCACCGCCGTAGTCGCCTGGTTGTCGCAGTATATCGGTATCGTCAGTATTTGTGCCCCAACCACTGGAAGATCATACATGAGCTCCCGGAGCCATTTTGCTTCCTCCGCTGCGGTATCAAGTGCAAAGAACTCAGATTCCATGGATGACCGCGAGAGCAAAGTCTGCTTCTTCGATTTCTACGATATAGCAGCTCTACCCATTGTGAAAATGTATCCACCTGTGGACCTCTCGCTCTCCACTTCTGAGCACCAGCTGGCATCACGGAAGCCTTCCACTACCAGCAGATCTTCGCTGTAGTGCAGTGCATATGTCTGAGTCTTCTTGAGATATCTCATAATCCGTTTCACAGCTTTCTAGTGCTCAATACCTGGGTTGCTCGTGAAACAACTCAGCATTCCCACGACGAAAGCTATGTCAGGACTTGTGGCAGTAGTAGCATATACCAAACTCCCGATTACGCTTGCATACTCCAGCTGCCTGACGCTTTTCCCTAAATTAAGCTTCAACTTCAGATCACACCTGTACGGTTCGATCCCTGGAAGATCCTGATACCAGTAACGAGTGATCATCTTCTCAACATAATGAGACTGTGACAGCGCTAGTCCAGTGTCTGTCCGGATGATCTTAATCCCTAAGACAACATCAGCTTCCCCCAAGTCCTTCATACTGAACTTGCTCGAGATGAACTTCTTTGTCTCCATGACACAATCTATATCCGTACCTAGGATCAGCATATCGTCCACGTATAGACAAATGATCACACCTCTTCCATCAGTGAACTTCGTGTAAACACACTTGTCCGTCTCACTGACCATGTAGCAATTTGACCTTATAACCTTGTCAAATTTCTCATGCCACATCTTGGGAGCCTGTTTAAGCCCGTACAAGGATTTCACCAACTTGCAGACTGTCTTCAAGACCCTTGACGACAAATTCCTCTGGCTGTTGTATGTGAATCTCTTCGGTCAGCTCATTATTTAGGAAAGCCATTTTCATATCCATCTGATATATCACCATCTTATGTATTGCTGCGAGAGCAATCAACATTCTGATGGTGGTCATCCGGGCTACTGGAGCATACGTATCAAAGTAGTCAATTCCCTTCTTCTGAGAAAATCCTTTGGCTACCAACCTAGCCTTGAACTTGTCAATAGTTCCGTCTGCTTTCATTTTCTTCTTGAAGGTCCACTTGCATCCGATAGTTTTGCTCCTTCAGGTAAATCAACTAACACTCAAGTGTTATTGGAAGTGATTGAGTCAATTTCATTATCTATCGCCTCCTTCTAGAAGACAGCATCTCTGGTCTTCATCGCCTCATCATATGTAAGCAGATCTGCTTCCACATGATAAGTGACAAAGTCATTTTCGAAGTCTTTCGGCCTCCTCACACGCTTCGCTGACGACTCAGCGAGTTCTGGTTCAACTGTTGTTTCAACAACAACATCTTCTTGGACTACTTTTTCATTGAAAAATTTAGTTTATTGCGCACCCACATTGTTCTCCGGTATATTCGCAAGAACAATATTCTTGTGTCTTGCAAACTTATCTTCAAAGTATTCCGAATCACGAGATTCGATGATATAATTTGATTCAATATCAAGGAATCTTCGAGCATCACTCTTCTCGGCATACCCCAAGAATATCGTCTTCATAGTCCTTGTTTCCAGCTTCTGAATCTTCAGATCTGGGAGCTTGACATAAGCCAGACATCCCCACACTCGAATGACATTCAAGTTAGGTATGACTTTGAACCAGAGTTCATGAGGAGTTATATCTGAAGTTGCATATGGCACTCTATTCAGAATGAAAGTAGCTGTCAATGCAGCTTCTCCCCAGTAGCATTTCGGAAGGCCCGCAATTAACAACATCGAGTTCATCGTTTCTGTTAACGTTCTGTTCTTCCTCTCTGTTACTCGGTTAGATTGAGGAGAATACGGAGCAGTAGTCTCATTGATGATTCCATGTTCTTTGCAGAACGATGTGAATTCATGAAACCGATACTCTTCGCCTCGATCACTTCTTAGCCTTTTAAGTTGTTGTCCAGTTTGCCGTTCAGCTTCGACTCTGAACTTCTTGAACTTCTCGAACGCTTCGTCTTTAGACTTGAGCAAGTAGACGAACGCGTACTTTAAGAAGTCATCGATGAAGGTTATAAAGTACTTCATCCCGGCCTTTGTAGAGAATTGCTTGAAGTCACAGATATCTGAGTGCACTAACACAAGAAGATCTGTGCTTCGATTGACCCGATGAAAGAGTTTTCTAGTGATCTTCGTCTGAGCACATAATTCACACTTCTCTACCTTACTCCCACATTTGGAGATAAGTCCTAGACTAGACATTTTATGTATTCTTTTACAATAAACATGTCCTAGCCTATATATGCCACAACTCAAGAGAATAATCAGAA
This sequence comes from Iris pallida, assembly GCA_029216955.1. NCBI lineage: Eukaryota > Viridiplantae > Streptophyta > Magnoliopsida > Asparagales > Iridaceae > Iris > Iris pallida. The sequence continues at coordinate 4,874,434 of JANAVB010013600.1, read as the reverse complement.
CGAGCAATTGCATTGATTTTATTTGACTGATTTACAAGCTAAATTTTAAACATTCCTTCGGTTTGAAAATCCTTTCCGAAGTATGATCCCTTTTTGGACATCACCATCTGGCCAGCATTGATATTCATCCTCAAGCCTGCGTTGCTAAGCAGGCTCCCAGAGATCAGGTTCTTGACAATCACCGGAACATGCTTCACACCTTGAAGCGTCAGTGTGTTCCCGAAAGTAAGTTTCAGCTCCATAGTCCTTGTAAGCCCCCTAATTTTTGGATTTTATTTTTAATTATTTTATATGGATAATTTAAATAGTAAAGTCAATAATGAGTATGTTAATAGTTTACCGTAGCTTTGATTTTTGAAGCACAACAAATATTGTTTTCTCAAATCCAGTTCCATAATTGAATTCTAGACTCGTCCACCTTGAGTTGGATATATCATGTCCCATCCAATTTTGCTTTTCAACATTCCTTTGACTTTAAGCAATTTCGGGCCAACTAAGGCCAATTTGAGCCATTGACGTAATTTTAAGCCAACTTCCAATTTAATTTTTGGACTTGACATAGATCGAAATCGTATGATCCAATATATGATTTTGATCCATTTTGAGTCTACAATGCACATGCCTAGGGTGTACCATTCAATCAAGTTCTCATGTGCTACTTATTTGCAAATGGCACATGAGACTCATTAAATTGATTTTTCCGGTCCAATTTGACTAGTAATGCTACTCGGACCCTAACCTAGTCAACCCTACTAGTTAGAGCCTAACTAGGAGTACCAAAACCAAGTATACATACATTTAAGAGAATTCTAGAGGTTTAATTGCAGCCATATGCAATATTCCATTATATATTTGGCTTGGTCAAACATCTAACCAAAATAGGAAATCTATTAATGATAGTATGATTTGGAGAACCAAATCCTATCCAAATTAGATCAAACCAAAGCCCATGCACTATATATATATATATATATATATATATATATATATATATATATATATATATATATATATATATAATTATATATATATATATATATATATATACCTATCAAATCCTAACCATCCCCCTCTCTCATAACCGCCCACTACTCCATAAATCCCCCCAAACCTAGCGGCCACCACTCCAAACCCGAAACCCTAGCCGACCCCCTTTCTTTACAAAATATAATTTTTTCTCGATTTCTACGCCAACCACCACCACTGGGATGTCCCTCTCAACATTCTCTTCCACCCTAGCAACTGTAGGAGCAACCTTGCGGCCGTTAGAGAGGTGCATGACACGCTACTTGGGCCGAAACTCCGCCGAATCGAAGTCTGAAACGTCACAGCAGGTTAGTCGATTTGTAGATGATGTTTCACCCACTTTTTCTCATCCGTTTCTCCTCAAACAAAATCTAAGAGTTACCTTTGTATGTCTACTTCAACCTCTGATCGCTGGATCTTCTAGTTCCAAGCGGTTTGCCCGTGGCATTGATTCTACGACAGGGTATCCAAAACTGATGAATTTTGTTGTGGACCACTTTTCACCTATCTAAGATCGTTTCTAACCTTTCTATATTTTTATTCAGAATCTAGGCGTCGATAACTTTCTGATTCATATCTGAAAGTTAGGTTTTGCATCCGTTTGCTATTTTTATAAATTCATGACATTTGCCGTGTCACCGAACTTCGAAAAATTCTGCTTTCCTTGTGTCCAAAAGTGTCAAAACTCCATGAATTCATATTAAACTTTTTGTTGTGCAAGGTTTAACATTATAAGTACTATTTTAACTAATTTTTGGGATTTTTACAGAATTTATTTATTTTATTTTATCATTGTTTTGGAACTAAATTAATGGGTCGAATTGAGGAAGTCATATGTGGCATAGACATAGGACCTCTTGTGAAAGGGTTCCCCTATTGAAATTATAATTATAGAAATATATAAGTATTTATAGATAAATTCTAGAATTTAACTATATTATTTTATTATAATTATAAAGTATTTACGAGAGGTTTTGTTACCTATATGTACTTATATAATAGATGCAGTGTCGTAACAACGTTATGGCAACTTGGAGACGTAGTTACTCATGTAATTTATATATGGTGTATTGATATAAAATATTAAATATAGTGTATTATTATAGTTGAGCTTGGAAGGATCGACAAGGACACCGGAGTTGGACAGGCTTACCCGCAGACAGTAGTTACAGGCAAGCGTGCATTGCCTTCATTACAGATTATTTTTTTCTATTTTGTTGTTCTTTTTTATTAGCATTGCATGACGTAGGACGTTGATACTTAAGTGTCCGTTTATAGACGGGTGCCGATGCCATGATAGTGACATCGAGTATTGACATTAGGCATTACGTACATACTGATGTGTCCATCGACACAATTGACCACAGGACACCGACACATTCATGATGCGAGGTTTACATGACTATTCGTGGTATTGACCTCGTGTTTGCATTCTAGATTTCTTTATCAGTATTGCTTTTACTTTCGAGGTGACTGTACAGACTTGACATTGCTAGATTCTAGACATGGGGATTGGGGAGAACTTGACTACAATATCAGACCTATTATCGTATGGCCCGTTGTTTAGTGACCTTTATCTCTGTAGAAGAGTACGGGATTATCACTGTCGAGAATTAATTTTTTTGGTGACACGACACAGGTATTGGGGACAATACCCTGCTGAGGTGCTAGTGAGCCTTAGTGGAAGGGATCTGGTATTCTAGAAAAGTATCTCACTTGCATAGCACATAGACGGATACAGTAGATTGCCTTAGTTCATATTTTTATTTCTGTACCTTGGCATGTATATTATGCACCTTGCTAGTCCTTTGAGGACCTGGCTATTTCCTAGGCTTAGACGAAGCTGAAGACTACCCGGAGGTTTACGGTTCGGGAGCTGAGACCAAAGGCATACCGGCACAGGAGGACGAGATAATGTCAGAGGATTTTTCGTGATCATGTTATCATCATATTTAGTCTTGCTATATTATTTTCTTTTCTTTTCATCAGACTTGTAGTTGATTTGTACTTTGTTTCTATTTTCGTGGTTTCGGGATTTTTTACCCGCACAGACTTCATTACTTTTATTGCTGGATATTTGAGACATTTACTTATTTATTCTTGATCTCTTTGTGGACTCTGTGGATGTGATTAGATATATATACCTGTGGACTGTGTTGCATTTCTTAGTGTTATCATGATTTACAGCTTAAGTATTTCGCTAATGGGCTTGTTGTATAGCTTGGCCCATTGGTGAAGTGCTGTTGGCATGTATTTGTATACCTGGTCCCACGTATTTTGGGACTGGGGCGTTACAGTCCCGATCCCCAGAACTTCAGCTTGGGCCTGGTTCACCATGATAACTTTTTCAGAAGTTGTCTGGTACGTGACGAACCATTCCTTGCCAGAACAGACATGGCAGGTCGCACCAGTGTCCATCCACCAGTCAGAGTCAGCCCCCACAGCTGTGACCTGAGCAATCATAGCAACAATGTTAGAAACCATGGAAACCTTGCTAGTGGCCCTTCTTGTCACAGTTGAAGCAAGTCACGTGGGACTTGGACTTCTATTGCTTGAACGAAAGACCCTTCACTTTCAGATTAGTGGAGTCCTTCTTCTTGTGATGAGAAGCCACCTGCTTCCCATTGAACTCTCTTGTCTGCACCAAGTTGGCATTAGCCAGTTGTTTGGACAGAGAGTCCATCTTCTGTTGAGATCGTATTTCGTCCTCAATGTGGATCTCTTGTAGAAAATCTTCCAAGCTAATGTCCAGCTTCTTCCGATGCATTTTAGCATAGAAGTTGCTCCAACTAGCAGGAAGTTTCGAGACTATCCCTCCAACGACAAACTTGTCGACGAGGGACATCTTCTCGTCATCCAACTTCTGGCACAACTTCAGGAATTCTTTCACTTGAGGTAGCATCGTCATCTCGTCTTCGAAGAGCCACTTGTGGCACTTCTTGACGATGAAGATTTTGGACATGTTCTTATCATCTTCATATAGCTTACCCAAAGAATCCCAGATCTCTTTGACCTTCTCCTTCTTGGAATATGACTCTGCCAGAGAGTCTTCCATAGAATTGAGAATCAGCAATTTACAGATGCTGTTTTCTCTCTTCCATTTACTCTGCTTGACGAGTACAGCAGCAATAGCATCTGCAGTTCCTCATTCTGGAATCGTCGGTTCATCCTCAATCAACATATGGTCTACGTCCATGAGTTGAAGATTAAGGGTGACCTTCCTCTTCCAGATTTGGAAATGTTCTCCGTCGAATTTTTTCAACTTGTTAAAGCTGGTATCGATGAGAAAAACACAAGAGTTTTTCATCTTCTAATCTTGCTTTGAGATTGTTAGTCCCGAAGCATAATTTTCGATAGAAAATTGAAAAATAAAACGATTGTAAAAACAATATTTCGAAGCAACTCTTCAAAGAAGGTGCACTACAGAGATCCTTGAAGGATTCTGTGTAACTAATATCTAAAAAGATTTCGTTACCATAGCAAACGAATGTAATGCTTCTAAAAAGAAGGCACTATAGGATTCTGTGTAACGAATATCTAAAAAGATTTTGTTACCGTAGCAAACGAATGTAATGCTTCTAAAAAGAAGGTACAAATCGAATTGCTAGCAGCAGCAGCGACGAAAATCTACAAGGATTTTCTGATTAGATCAGAGAAGAAAAGAAGGAAAGTAGAAAGAGAGAGGCAGCTTTGCTGGGGTGATCAGATCACCGTTGCTCAAAGCAAGATTCGTCTATATACGATCCACTTCCAGGAACCAGCAAGTTCTTAGAGAACTTCTGGAACGTTCGTCAGTCAATTTTTGAGACTTGAACGGGCTTCCTGAACTTTACGAACTCCTTTAACTCTCTTCTTGGTGCATCTTTCAAAGGAGGCCAAGGGGCTCTATTTATAGAGTGGAGTGAGACTTCACCTCTTCTCCTATCCGATGTGGGACTAAAATACCAATACTCAAAAATAGAGTTTGATATTTTAGATCATCCCACAATCAGCATAGAAGGGTGCCAGTCCACGCCTGTCCCCCGAACACTCCCGTGCATGCACGAGACATCCTGGAGTCCGTGTCCGAGTCTGAGTTCGGGTCCGAGTTCGAGTCCGCACAACAAAAATCAACTTGCATCCTTATTAAAATTAGTCCTTTTTCCTTCAAGGAAAATACTCCCACATGGCACACACTTGTGCCCCATTACACCTCATGTGCACACCTCAGCACAAGCAATGCATTATATTGAGATACTTATCATTTGGTGTAGCCGATGTGGGACTATCTTTCCTAGTCTAAAGACAAAAACACCAACACATATAATATATCAACGTAAATGTACTGAAGTCTAGTTTCTGATTCTAAAATTAGTTCACAAATTTGATACGATTGAACTTACAACAATCAGATTCTAGCATAATATATGCATAACACGACAATTTAATTGAATAATAAAAGAACGAAGAATAATTCAATGATAACAAGTGATGTTCGTAATGATAGAATTGGAAGTGGTAAGAATTCAAAGTGGAGCTTGCCTAGTATTTGTGGTATGAAGCTATCAAACCAAGATTTCAATCCGGTTCCTCGAACACAGATGGAAGTCTGCGAAGAAATCTAGCTCTTCTCTTCTCCTCTTCTTTTATTGGCCAACCAATATGTTCTCCTCCTCTTTGATTGCTCTTGGATTGGATAAGAAAATGAAGGAATGGAAGAATGAAAGAAATAATAAAAGGGTAATGCTATGGCTATAACCCTCATATAGGCCTGTCAAATGGGCCGGGCTGCCCCAGCCCGGCACGAAAAAAAGACCCACGTGCCAGCCCGGCCCAGTATTTTCGGTCGTGCCAAGCCTCATATCGGCCCATAAAAAAGACACGACCTGTCCGATATAGCTACACTATATTCCATGCCCTCAAATGTGTTGAATAATGTTTTGTACAGAAAGATGGGTATAGAATGCAAACACCTCTTCCTGGAAGTTGTAGTATAGGAAGATGTTTTGTGTTTGATGAGCCAAACAATGGAAGAAATAAAGTATGAATACATTTTTATCATATAGTTCTTTTTCTTTTTATATCAACACTTATTAATAATAGTGCTGTGTTGGTTTTTATTTGTTTAGACTTAGCTTAATGTATCATTTGTCAACTTTGTAGCAGTGTCTCTCATGCTTGTAAGTTAATCATTAATATTCATGTTATTTAGTTCAGATTTTAAAGAGGAGTTGAGATTCAAAATTTGAATATTTTTATCTACATAGAACATATCAAGGTCCGGTTCGGTTCGAAACCCACCGTGTCGTGGGCCACATGTCGGGGTGGGCTCATGTTTTTCCCCTTTCGGCCCCGTCCGTCCCGCTATAGTTCACGGACCTAAGAGGTCCGACCCACCAAAATTTGTGTCGAGCCGAACCGGTCCACTTGATAGCTCTACCCTCATACAACTATCCATTTAAACCGCCTAGGTAACAATTGTTATTTGGATTCTCTCTTCCCATGTGGAGGGGGGAGGGGATCAAATTGACAACCGTCACATAGAAGATTGTATGGAGATGGAAGTATGAAATTGTAAAATTACCATTATTTATAATAAAATGAGAGAGAGAAAGAGAGAGAAAGAGGAAGGAAAAGAGTTTTTAATATGTCATGATAAAAATCATGACATAGGGACACCTAAGGGTAGTATGTGTCGTGAAATAGGGGTGCAACTCGGGCGGACTAAACCCAAGTCCGATCGAGTAAACCCGTTAATGGGTTGGATTAGGGTTGAAGATACCCGGATTCGAGCTCAGGTTTGGGTTCAAATATCTGAACCCGATCAAAAATCGGATTAGGCTCGGATTCATGTGTCGGGTTATCCGAAGAACCCAAAACCCGACTTATATATATATATATATATATATATATATATATATATATATATATATATATATATATATATATATATATATATATATTGTCATACTTCTTAACTAAAAGTTTAAGTCCTAGATTTCTCCACCCAAACTCTTCAACTCCTTATCCTAAATCATATTTCAGTTTGTATTTTGTAATGATCAATACTTGATTGCTATTTGATTATGTGTTTAGTTTTACTTTTGTTTAAAATTATTTCAATTATTGTATTAGAGTCCGATAAACCCGATGGATCTGATCAAATCCGAGTTCAACCTGAGCCAAATCCGATCCTCCGGACTTGGTCTTGGGCTTCATATATTGAACCCGAGGTCGGGTCGGGCTTGGGCCTGGGCTAGGCTTATAATTCATCGAGTTGGGCTCGGGTTGACCTCAAGCCCGACCCAACCCGTTTGGGTTGTACCCCTATCGTGAAATGGATGACAGGAATCTTTATATGGAGGTGCCACACACATGATGATGTGGCAAGGTAGGTGGAGGAGTATAGTGGTAAATGAGTAAATATTTTTTATTTTAAATTAGAAAAATAAATGGTTCATGATTTAAATTAATTAAAAATTAAAATCATGTATTAAAATAATAAAATAATATGAAAATATCATATCACAAGAAAATCAAAATTATATTCATAATCCGATCTGGATACAAATTCAGTTACTGAAACTGAAAAATTATACAAATACAAAAAAATAAAGTGCAATAAAACAATATTTAAATATTACCATAAAATAAAATAATTTTGATAAATGATTATCACATCGTACATCATACCTCATGGAGAAGAACTCTGATTCTAATTACACAGTGTGTTCACAACATATATAACTCTATAATTCTCTACCGTCATACTTGAGAATAATATTGGGATGAACTAACAAATAATAACTAACCTAAGTTTTCTCCGTTTGCAGAATAGCACCATTGTTGGATCCTTTTGTATGGTTGGTCCATGTTGTTTATACTTTTAATATTCTATTAGGGTAGTCATAAATAACCAAAAATATCTTGAAATTTAACTTTTTTCCAACAAAAAATATATTAACCTTTGTTTTTCCTTTTTATAATTGAAAGAAAAAAAACCAAATCATTCCCTTATATTTTGGCAAATGTTAAAGGCCACCCCCTCTTTACTAAGGGCAACCCTCCTACTAAGGGTAACCATGACTTACTATTATTTTTACTAAGAGCAACCTAAATTGAACAAGTTTACTAAGGACCACCAAGAGGGAAAAAAAAAGAAAACAAAAAACACTAAGAAAAAAAGAAAAGAAAAAAACCCAAAAACCCACCCATTTCCCTCTCGTTCGTCCTGAAAACCCCCTCACCTCTCTCTCTCTCTCCGCTCGTTCCCCCTACAGTCCTATCTTTGTCTGCTGCAGGACTAAAGTAGATCACCTGTCTAACGGATAATGCAAAAAATGATCAACAATTGTAAGATGGAGGATTGCAATTGGAGGGCTGCAGCCAAGTGCTGCAGTCCTACCTTCACTTTGGACTGCAGGCCTGCAGTCACTGTAGGTTGGAAGTTTTAAACAAAAAAGAGAAAACCTTCTGTCAATCGAGAATTGCAGGCAAGCGCTGCAGTCCTGTCTTCACTTTGGACTGCAGGCAAGCCCTACAGTCCTATCTTTGTACAGGCATACGAAATCTCAAAAATTGACATTTCATGTACTTACCGAGGATGGTTCACACATTATCGTTGGTTCTTGGGGACCAATAATGGAATTGGATGACCGAATCTCTTCTTCAAAAATATTTTGGTCCATAATTCTAAACAAAGATTGAGTGTCAACAAAATAACCTAATTAAAAAAATAAAATAAAAAAGAGAGAGAATCACCGAAGATAGAGAACACCAATAGAGGTGGGGATAACAACAATGGAGGTGGGGACAACAATTGAGATGGGGATTGAGAAAAGTGGTTTGGGGATTGAGAAAAGAGGAAGAAGACAAAGGAAGAAAAAAGGCAAACTTGTAATTTTTGTTACATTATAACTTGGTGGCCCTTAGTGTTTTCAAAATGGCAAACTTGTACTTTTTTTAAAGTTTTAAGTTGGTGGCCCTTAGTAAAAAGGGGGTGGCCTTTAACATTTGCCTATATTTTCTATCCATCAGTAAGGTCTGGCCGTTACCTTAGCCACATCCTCAAAATTGCTTTGATATCGTAAATGGTAGCCATTATCGATGCTACAATCGTTACCGACAAAGAGAGGATTACAGATGTATATTTATTACATTTAAAAAGAATCAGTTTAATATTTTAAAAATAATTTAAATTGAGAGTATTTTGATTATTTACCAACCCTAAAAGTATACAATATGAACGTTGGTGATGCTATGGATTTAACATTAAGGTCAATGGTGGACACAGTAAATAACAAGTGGGGTCAACTAATTGCTGGAAAAGTGAATGTAAATTTGACTTGAAAAATTAATTAAAAATTATTTTTATTAATTTTTCAATGGGTGTGTCCAATGTGCAACGAATTTTGTGCAACGAATCTATCTATTGGAAAGGTGTGTCATTTCCATTGTGTCTCTTCATCCCTTATAAAAGGATAGTCCTATGAGTGTTTGAATCAATGAATCAAAAACTCAATCAATTTATCCATCTAGCATTATGTCTAAAATAAAGAGGGACAACCAACATTGCTTCGACGAATTCCTACTGTGTGAAGTGCTGCTACCGAAGGAGAAGAATCGTTGTATCCTGAGAGACTAATCGCCATTAAAACAGTAAGCACCAGTGCGGGACAAATATTATCTTAAGGACATTGAACCAAGTTCAAGCCTCGGTCTCGGTTAGATTATTATTTTATATTTTAATTTCAGAGTCTATATACAGAGTTGTGAATTCCTTACTAACAATCTTAAGACAATATTTGTTTATATTTTCTGTTTTTGTTTTCTTGAGACTCTTAACTTGGTTCTGATTCTGATATGTTCTAATAAAACATAACATAGATGGAATACTTCTCCATTCTGAATTTTATTTTATTTTTCACTTACTGGTCTATTACTACTATATTGTAATAGATAAAATATCCGTTGTTGAAAATACTGTGACAAGCACCTCTGCTCTTGTCCATATTGAACAAAGGTGAAAATATTCGGACAATTAAAGAAATGATGAATTCTTTATTTCGGGTCTACCAGATAACTTGTGGGAAAAAACAGTACTTACAACCAACTACCTTTTAAAAAAGATACCACATAAGAAAAGGCATAAGACCCCTTATGAATTATGGAAAAGAAGAAAAATCTTTTTGGTGACTTGGAAGAAGAAATCTACGTGAATCAACCAGAAGAATTCATAGTAACAGATAAAGAAAGAAAGGTATGCAAATTAGTTAAGTCTCTATATGGACTTAAACATGCACCGAAACAGTAGCACCAAAAATTTGACAATGTAATGATGTCAAATGGATTCAAGATTAATGAGTGCGACAAATGTGTATATACTAAAAACATACAAGCTGGATATGTCATGATATGCTAATAATAGGCAATAACAATAATATGATCAAGGACACACAAAAAAAGATCTTAATCAAAAACTTTGATATGAAAGATCCGGTAGTTGCAAATATTAGATTAGGAATTAATATTTCTAAAATGTCAGATGGGCCTGTACCAACAATTTGTATATATTGTGATAGTCAATCTGCTACAGTATGGCACAAAGTCATATTTATAATGGTAAATCTAGACAAATTCGGAGACGTCACAATACCGTTAGACAACTTCTCTCTAATGGCATAATCACGATTGATTATGTAAAATCAAAGAAAAATCTTACGGATCCACTAACTAAAGGTTTGACAAGAGACTAAGTATATAAATCATCAAGGGGAATGGACTTGAAGCCTATGATAAAAGAAATTCCATAAAGTAAAACCCAACCTAGTTGACAGGAGATCCCAAGATCTAGGTTCAAAGGGACAACCTAATTATGTGAAATTCTTAAATGACACTGACGAGTATTTAAATACTCTTCCCATTCTCTAGGATGACAAATAATAGTCTTGCCTACAAAAAAAATTAGGGTAAGCATTGCTTTTAATGATTCATATGGCTTGAAATTCAAGTGGAGTATAGCAGGATACTTTTATTAGGAAGTCATCTATATGAGTGTGGATATGGGACCGCTTCTATGAGAATGTGGAAGTGGGACCGCTTCTATGAGAATTATAAGGCTGAATTATCTAAGAACACTTGTAAAACCAGACAAATGGTTTAATTAGACCGTACAAATTTCGCATTTTTGGTCAAGTGGTAGATTTCTTCTTTCTGATAATTTGAACAGATCCTAATATAAGGTTCATTATTCATGAAGCCATCAAGTGACTTAGGCCCGTTTATGCACGAGTATACAAATGTTTGTTGTGCCTGGTACAATTTATTAGCATAATGACAAATTAATGTATGCTTAATGACATTCAATTTTTATTAATTAGCAGTATAAAGGATATTAAATAAATTGGATGTCAACATTCACAACTAGCTTTGTCACGACCCGCATCCGGATATTCGGGCACGAGTACATAGGCCACGTCCAGCCTACGCCGTCGTATCGGCGGTAGAACGCTGTCAAGTACCCAATAAATATCTACAACATCTAGATGATCTAAGATAATAAATGTACTCAAATCACACCACAAGCAACTAAGGAAGATATGAAATAGAAAGATATTAACAACACTGAAAAATGCAGAGTCTACAAATGAATATACAAGACCAGAATGTATCGAAGGCAAAACAATAACAAAACTAAATCAAACTACCAGGGCCTAGAACTCCCGGAAGATAACTCTTGGTGAAAGAATATCAAGATCTGTCTCAGCTAGCATCATCATGTAGTCCAATAATGTGGGGCATAATAATTTCTAAAATTTGTCAACGTATCCAGTCAGGATTGGAGCAAAATACATAAACTAACAACAGTTCCAATGAATTGACAAATACTATAAGAAACAGTTATAATGAAATACAAGACAGAATATCAAGACTGGAAGAAAAACAGTACATGGTAGACTGAATATCATGTCATGGTGTGAGATATAAGGTAAAATTGGAATGTAAAGCAGTATAGGTAAATCTGATGTACAATATAAATATAAACGGTACCTTGAGATATTAGAGCGTTATGTAATCGGCTTAGGTCCAAATCAGGTTGTTCTATTTGACCGGCTATGCACAAGAATAAGCACAAGTAAACCTGGAGATCAGGTCGACCAAAATGGAAAGCTATTATTCTAGTAGTATCAGGTCAGGCTACACCCTACGTATGGTGAGGGTGAAGCTATGTATAAGTAGTAAACATGAGGGATATTGATCACATAACCTCTAATAACTCTCCAGTCTCTCGAATAGTACGTATAATGGATCCAACTATGACACGTCATGACATGGGATTCAAAAGCAGGGGGCCATGTCCACTCCCAAATCGGTGTCTATAGAAGTACAATATACAAGATCGAACAATGTACCAATATACCAAGTAAACCGAAAATAACATCTCATGACGGGATCCAACATATACTAGTCCGTGTATTCTCGTGTCGAGAATCAAGTAAAACACTACAACTGAATCGGATATAGTAGATATCAAAGCAATGAAAACTATCAGAGAATGTACTCGCATCGATTTGGTTGAAGTCGACATGCGCGACACGAACGTATCGATACGGGATAGGTACGATGCTATGCTCCACAAGATGGTCCCAAATGATGGCACAAGTAGTTCCATTAAGTTCAGAATAGTCCAAATAGCTTAGTTTGGTATATAGAAGTCCACAATCATAGTTTGGTATGATAATCGGGTCAAGGAATAGAAAATGACTATAATAGTCACGACCTATGATCGTATAAATACAGAGAACTTAATCAGGAGATCAGTCATAAGACTCAAATATTCAGATTATTTATAATTATTTGTAGACATTAAAAATATTATTTAGTCCTTTAGAAAGTATTTGTAACTGTCTACAAATTATTGGGAATAACATATCTTAAAATCTCATAAATATATACGTAGGTATAGAAATTAATTTGAAAGCATTTATTTATATCTTCTTATTAACAAACGTGATTTATATAATTTGTACTTCAAAGTATTTATATAGATAAGCCCATCAAAATATAAAGCCCAATTAGTACCGTAGTCTTCAAAAGTTAACATAAAATCCACACTTTATTAATAAATAAGTTGGCCCAAATTATTTACCAATTATATGTGTAACAAACCAAATTTATGAGTCCACTAATCAACTCCATATATCCAATAGTATTCCATGAAACCCCATGATTTGGAAATAGTTGATCAGCAACACATATGGGAACGCACGATTAGATATGAGCAGATTAGGTCAAATAAGTCACAAGGACAGAGTACTAAGGGGAATTTAATCATGATCAAGAATTGGGCTATCAACCTAATAATTTGATAAAGTAATTAATATAGATATTTTAGAAAAATAATTAGCAAAAGTCCTTTCAAAATATTTATTCATAATTTGTAGTGATCATTTCTAAAATATTATAATTATCTATTTTATCATTTAGAAACAATTTAGAAATGCCTATAATGTATAAGCCCAAAATACATCTCAATATACTAAACTCCAACATATAATTTATTTATTTAAGCACACAAATATATTAAAAACTTTTTTAGAAATATTTACTATATCTATACTATAATATTCAAAATCCCTTTTTAGGAACATAGATACTAATATTTATTTCTATACAATACAACATTACTAAAATTGTATATACAAAATATAAGGTCATATGAAAACATATTTATATATATGGTTGAAACTCAAACCTCATGGGCCTGGCCAAAATAATTGTTCCTAAACAATTTAACTATTGTGCTAACAAAATAAGTTCACTGTGTTAAAAAAATGAGTTTACTGTGATAAAATAATGAGTTTATTGTGCTTAACACAGCCCGGCCCAGTCTACCTCATAATACTCTCAGTCCAAATTGAGAGAGACACGGTCTCTCATACTTGAAAAAAATAAAGAAGGAAAAAGAACAGAGGAGAGGGGTCCTCACATAGGGCTCGTCGGCGGTGACCGCGCGGAAGCACGACTGGTATGAGACGGGCAAAAACGACGACGGGTGGAGACGGCGGCAGTCAAAATCGAGGGTGGCGCATCCAGTTCTGGAAGGGGTCGGCTTCGGGAACAACGCGATGTTTGCCATTAAAATCTTTTGATTGCAAATTTCAATTACAAACAGAACAGTGTTACAATGTAGGACTTAGATGTAGTCCTAGGAGTACACTTTTATTTATCTAGGTCCCTTATGCCAATAGAGCGAGTGGTAATACGTTGACTCTTTTGACGATCTGACGACAGTTATTGGTTCTCTGAAGGTCTGAGTTGTTCTGGGTGCTGGAGCTTGCGGAGAGGAAGAAGACATTGAGTGTCTGTATCTGCCTCTCGCTGCGTATATGTAGGTTCGTAGGTCTGTCTCTGTGTATTCTCCGTCTGTGAAAGATGGAAATGATCCCCCTCTTTATAGTTTTGTAGGCTGGCTGCTCATGCGCGCATATGTAGGATGCGCCTGTACGTGGGGACGCTACGTGGTGATTGCTGATGGAGGCACATGGACGATGCGCTCTGATTGAGGAGTTGAATCCTTCCTGTTGCATTTGTGGGCTACGGCCGAGCTGACACGTAGCAAATGAGAGGATCTTTCAGTTGCTGAGATCTTGGGTGATTAGCTCCCCTTCATAGGCTGAATCGAGTCAAAGGATACGTGTCGTAGGTCCATGGCTCAAAGATCTCGAATTTGGTAGGGAGTGATCTGATAGGATGCGCTTGGGATTGGGCACATGAGGAGACTTTGGCTTGTAACATTTAGGAGTCACAAACCAGTCTGGGCGTACGACTTTTGAGGCGCATGCGAGACTTCAGTAGTGACTTAACTTCTGTCAGAGAAAAGTCTGAGGCGCATGGCTTTTGAGACGTATGCAGAGATTTGGGCGCATGGCTGCGGAGGTGCATGCAAAATGGTTGGGAGGCCATGTGGCTTGTAACCGTCGGAAGAGAGTAATGATGATGCTGACGTCGACGATGCTTTGTCTTCTAAAAAAGCTGTCAACTGTTCAGTCCTTGGGGGACGTGCTGCCAACTCTGTCAGACTTCAGCATTTAATATTCTTTGACAGGTGATGGACTGTTGAGTGGGCGCATCGATCTGCGTTCCACTAGGCGCATGGGGACGCGTGGGGCACATCCTTATGAGGCGCTTGGTGCTGATGGACACGTCTATATGATGCGCGGTCTGACCGACGCATCCGTTTGTATGACACGACTTTATTGGTCTTACTGTTACGTTCTTCGAGTGCTTTAAATAGCCGTTTTTGACTTTGCTGAATTTGAAGCGTCAGGTTCATCACCATTAATGTAAATTTATTGCACAGGGTTCGGAGAGCCCGCCACTTGGCGCATGGGTTTGATTTGCCCGACCTATGAATAGTGGCAAGGAGAGAGTTTGCTTCTCGTTCTCTCATGTCCTTCCGAAATAAATTTGTTTGCTCGAGCACATTCTGTTGATGAGATGCTCCCGAGGGTGAAAATGCGACGTATTGTCTTCATTGATGCACTTGAAGGTGACTATTACATCCAAAAGTCGGAGTCGAGGGCTTCTGAGGCAGGCGGAAGGTACCTGTTGCATCCAAAGATCGGGATGCTCGAGCCTCGTCTCCGTTATGCTGGAAGAGCCGCAGATCGGAATTGCGGTGCTCCGATCATCTTCCTTGGGCTTTGGGAGAGCTCCTCCTCCTGCCAGAGTGGGTGTTGCCCATTCTGGTTGTGTTAAAAGCCTCCTTTGTGGTGCTCTCCTCTTTCTTTGGAGAGATCTTCCTCCAGCTAGCGGGTTGATTGCCCACCCTCGTTCTGCTCAATAAATGCTTCATTAGTCAAAGCATTTGATCGGGTCGAAGTGACGCATATGCTGAGGCTTCATGATGCACATAACTGAGGCTCTTGAAGAGATGTGCCTGACTGAGACGCTGAAGGGCGGCACATAACTGAGCTGCTGAAGGGATGCACATAACTGAGCTGCTGAAGGGATGCACATAACTGAGGATGCACATAACTGAGCTGCTGAAGGGATGCGCCTGGCTGAGACGCTGAAGTGATGTGCCAAGCTGAGACGCTGAAGTGATGCGCCAAGCTGAGAGCGCATGGCGGTTGCTGCAGCTAGCTGTAGACTTAGTGTCTTTTCTTTGTAGAAATTCTCCTTTGTACAGCTCTTTTTTGGACATATAATAGACTTTTATATGAAATAAAAATCTTCTTTTAATGTCTATGCTTTTGTTATTTGCTGTGCCGAGTACTTCATCCGAGCTCCCTGGCGCATGTAATGTTAGACGCATAGGATTTCTGGTCCTGAAATTCCATGCTTCTATAAGATCCCCTTCAAAGTTTTCAAAACTTTTTACCAAGTTTTGGAATACTTTGAATAAGAAGCATGGTGGTATCTTCAACGGGGCGTATGACTGTTCGGACACATGATTACTCCGCGCATCAGTGATGGAGGGCATGCTCCTTTCAATTAATACAAATGATAACGCTTCGATGACCAAAAAGATTAATGATGATCTTTTTGGATTTATTTACAGTTATCACTTCACAGAACCCGAGACAGCGGCTGATGTCACACTTCATCGGTTCACGCGTGACTAAGCCTATAAATAGGCGTCTGATGGAGGGAGAGAGAGAGAGAGTTCTTCCTCTCTTTGCTTTCTCTTTTAGAGTTCTTCTTTCGAAAAAATCCTAACTTTCTTCTTTCACGAAATGGCCCCCAAGGCTCCTCGCGGCGGTGCTGGCCGAGGACGAGGCAAAGGAAAAGAGCCTGTGGAGGCTGCTGCAGATGATGTCCCCCGGACACCCGTCGACGTTCGGCCAGCAATGATTGGTGGGTTTCTGTATTTGAGTAGGCCATTTTTTTAAGAACTCACATACGTCGACGCGCATAGACCTTGAGTCCTGATGATGTGCTGAAGCTTTTCTGCCGATGCGCATGGGTTTAAACCCTGATGATGTGCTGAAGCTTCACTGCTGACACGCATTGGTTTAGACCCTGATGATGCGCCGAAGCTTTACTGCTGACGCGCATGGGTTTAGACCCAGATGATGCGTCGAAGCTTTTTTTGCTGACGCGTATGGGTTTAAACCATATTGATGCGCCGAGGCTTTACTGCTGATGCGCATGGGTTTAGACCCTGATGGTGCGCCTAAGCTTCACTGCTGACGTGCATGGGTTTAAACCTTGATGATGCGCCGAAACTTCTTTTCAGATGCGCCTGAGCCTTGGTTCAGGGTATGCGCTTCTGATGAGAACGTGGCTCAGATTCTTTTTTCTTTTATATCTGAATCTTTGCCTTCTTTTGCTGACCACCAGTGTCGATGACTGTCCCGCTCTTGAATGAGGTGCTTCTGGACGCTGCCCTCTGTCAGATGGGAGTAGATTATAATGAGGAGGTGATAAACCCTGCCCAAGCTGCCATTATGCTGGATCAGCCTCCCAAAATAATGACTCAAATCCGGGAACAATAGCATGGGTTCCTCCAACGGATGATGGAGCGTGGCGTTTTGAAATCTGCCACTTCTGATAATATGACTGTTTTACTTAACAAAAAGCCTTTACAACTTCAAGAAAAGAAAACGAGAAAAAGTACAAAAGTACAAATTTGATTCTGGGAATGTATTGCTATGGAAGTCTGATTCACAAATGATCACTTTGTTCCTTGGACCACACAACGATGTTGAAGAAACTTGCTGTCTTGAGGAAGAAGGAAGAACAACTGAAGAACGGAGACCTTAGAAAGGTATCGACAAAGTTGGCACTGATGGCACAAGTCGAATGCTTTCCTGCTCTACTTCACTTTGTTCTTGAGAAGAAGAAGTAAAAGAGAACACTCGGGAATTATAACAATTCTTTTGATTCTCTCCGTCCGATTCTCCCCTTTTGCTGTCAAAATTATTGCCTATTTATAGGTTTAAGTCTTCCGAGAAATAAGCAGAAAAATAAGGCCATTACGCATATTACGCATGCAACTGCCATACACGATCTCATTTAGAGCTTTACGCAAGTGCCATGTGTCCCACATACTACTAACTGCTCGGCTCAACACAATGCACGTATTTTGGAAGCTTTACGCAGACAATGCCACGTAGCCCACATATATACAACTGCTCAGCACGATCATATTCAGAGTCTTACGCAGACGCCATGTGTCCCACGTACTGTAAAAACATAATCTCGTACGCGTGTATCCTGCCACGTACCCTATAATTATGGTAATTCACGTACAGAAGAAAAAAATGATTAAACTCAATTAATGCTCCCCTGCGTATAGTGGCTAATCAGCCTTGGGTATTAAAATAACCCAAATAAACTAATACGCGTATACTTAAGAGTGGCTAATATAGCCTTAAGCATTTAATTAGCTTAAATAGACTCTTACGTATAGGGGAAAATAATTGAGCGTAATACTTCTCCTCTGTTAGTACACTAACCAATGAATTATTGAGTTACGTGAAATGTCTTTTCGTAAACAGTGAAAACCATCATTATAGCCGTCTGCGTATCTCAATAAATCTCAGCTGCGTAAAGCTTTTATGTATAAAATAGCATTTCCTCGATTCCAATATGTCTCTCCGACTTCTGTGCCATTAAATGTCAGAGGAAAGAATAATGTTTGTCAGATCCCATATCTCTGCATTAAATATAGAGATAACAGCTTGTTCCATTGCGTAAAGCAAACAAGACAGCTGTCAACTGCGTAATGCCCAACAATTGAAGTCTGCGTAGAGACTAATTTGTCTTGTAGTGCTGCGTAAAACCCAGTCTTCATTTGTCTTGCGTAAAGTGTCTTCTGCGTAAAGCTAACTGTTTTATTCTTATTGCTTCTACAAACCCCCCTTCAAAGTTTTCAAATATACTTTAAAATATTTGAAATACTTTGAATAGAAGCATAAAGAACGGGATATCCAACCGTCATTAGCCAGATTTTTCGAAATACATTTCTATAAATAAGCCTCTATTTCATCAAAGAAGAACTTTACTTTTATCTCTTCTCAAATTTTCAAAAACCCTTTCATCTTCTCCTTCTCAAAAATTCTCCCCAATGGCTCCAAAAGCAGAACCGCTGCTGGCAAAGGAAAGAAGACGACTGCACCGTCAGTCGATCGTGTTGAGACACTTGCTTCTCAATCAGAAGAAACCCTAGAAATTCCTCCAGTGGTGGCTGAACCGATTAAAGGTAAAGTTTCATCAAATTTTGATCATTGTTGGAGACGAACTTTGATGAGAATGAGGACGAGTAGATTAAGGATTTTGACCAGAACCTTAACCAAGATCATAAACCCTAAAAACTCTCACCTACGCTGTGCGTATTAGTGTAGAGATTTGGAAAAATAATGATGCCCACGTGTATACGTGTCAGCATACAAAAGGATCAATACAATACGCCTACGTGTATACGTGTCAGCGTATGTAAAGATCAACACAATACGCCCACGTGTATACGTGTCAGCGTAAAAGTGTTTATTTACCAAATACGCGCACATTAAATGTGTAAGCGTATAGCCAAAAACTGAATCTTTACGCATGAATTTGTGTAAAACCATCTGAATAGATGTCTGCGTAAAAGTAATCTGCGTAGAGCTATTCGCGTAAGCTTTCGCGTAGACTCACTCGCGTAAGGTTGTCTGTGTAAATTCATCTGTGTAGACACTGCGTAGAGTCATCTGCGTAAAACTATTTGCGTAAAGTAATCCATTTATAACCATCTGTATAAGAGATTTTGGCTATTTGACTTAACTTTACCATTTCTTTTTCTTTGCAGTCAATTTACAAATTCATCCATTGGCAGAAATATTTGGTTCTCCTTGTGGAATTATGGGCTCCAATTATCTGGAAGATTTATCTCATGTTAACTTCCCACAGACCAATCCAATTTATCCTGAAGAAAGGAGTAATTTGATCTCATCACAAGGGGAGAGGATGTTGTTATCTTTGATGAATGGAGAAATATTGATGTCTTTAACTTTAAAGCAATATTTAAAGCCCACATTTTTATTTGGAGATGCAATTGATAATGAATCCCAAACAAACCCAAAGAAGGAGTCGTGGGTATTCAAATTTGAAAATACGGCAATTTACCTCCCTGAAATGAATAGGGATTATCCAATTGCTGCCTTTTTTCATGCTACACATCCCAGAAGGATGGCATGGAATCTGACTCCTTATACAAACGGTAAACCTGGCAAAATAGTATTCAGAAGAGAACAGGCTAACTGTATGGGATACTTCACCAGTACTAGTTATGGAGGTGTGGTCCCGTTCCAAGGGTTAATGCCTGGAGAAAATCCCAGTGAAGACTCTTCCTTGATCCAACCGGTCCAAATAAAAATGAACATAAACCGGTTTATGAACAAAGGAGTATTATATCCTTCAGGGAATCCTAGACTCCAAGGATGGATGAATCCTCAGAATAAAAATTGGATCATGTTGACAGCCTGGGTGTTGAAGTATTTTAAATCAGAGCTGCAGAGCATTGGACTATATAATGCAGTTACTGCTACTAGTCAAGGAATCCATATAAATCATAATTTATTCCTGGCTCTGATAGAACTGTACATCAATTCCACTGGTACCATCTCAACTCCAATTGGTGAGATGGGGTTTGCACTCCATGAAATGGAGTATATTTCAAGATTACCAATGGGAGAACTCCCTTATGAAGAGTATACCCCTACCAACCAAGAATTGGCAGAGATTCAGAAGCAGAATCCTCAGTTGGTTGAAGTATATCAAGAATTAATGTGTCACTATCTGACTTGTACTACCATGTATGAAAGTCCTTCAAATTTGGCCTACGTCAATAAATGGACAACATATTTATTCTATCACAAGAATAGACTTCTCAAAGAAGACGGAGAAAGGTTCCAAGAGAACAAGTCTCAAATTGTCAATCTCATGACCACAATGCCTGGGGATGTAATAGTTGCTTTGATGAATCAACACAAGATCCCGGACAGATATCTGTCATCAAAAACTGGTGACTTTCCAGCAGGGATAGAAACCCTCAGTTATCTTCGTCATAGCAGAAAGCACATCTCGAAAGAGGCCCTACTAGCTGGCTACTTATCCTTGTGGCTACGCAAATGGATTGTCCCTGGATCTACTTCTATAGATAGAATCCATCGAGACATATTATGGCCGGCAGTACGTCTAGTTTTCAGGGCTAAATTTAGTCTGCTTCCAGCCATGGTGTGTCGGCTTCAATCTGGTTTAAGGAGTTTCAGTGATGAATTAGTTCTAGGAGCTAAAGCTCGTAGCGAATTTCCCAGAGTGGAGCTACCCTTCCTGTTTTTGATGGGTTGGTTATTACTTCATAATAACCGCTTGATGTCTCCAGGCCCGGAAGATCCATCAGGGTTATTTCTTCTGAAATATAACAAAGCTTCATGGAAGATGACCTCTGTTGCTGACACTCGAGCATCATTAAATTACTCCCATGGTTGGAGTTTTTTCTGCACCCCACCCTCAGTTCCATCAAACCTTCTGGGTATACGTCTTGAAGATGGAGGTCAAGATAGAACATCACTCCCTCGACCGGCATTTAAATGGCTTTTATACATCAGACCATCTCATTTGATGTACAGGAATGGTGAACGCTGTATATTCGAACCTTATCTGCCAAGTAGATTTGCAAGGCAGTTTGGATATGACCAGCTTCATGTTGGAAATGCTTCAACAGTCTTCAATAGTTACGGGAAGTTAGTTGATGGAGCCAGGGTTTGGCGATATTTTAGTACTGGATGTACAGGAGCCCAATTCTATATACCAACTACTTCCATTACTACTGAATTGAAAATACTACGATCATACACAATCTTCTATTCTTCTATCCGTTCTTTTTCCCACGGATATGATTTAAGAAGAAGTCTCCGAATCAGAAAAGAAGGAGATCCAGAAGAAGTTGTTCGAGTACCAGAAGATGCCCCAATAAATGATGCTGTTCCAGATGAATTTCTGGAAGTTATTGTCACAGATAAAGAAGAAGCTCCCGTACTTACTGCTAAAGGTGGGAAGAAACGGGGATTATCTTTGACAATCAGTTCCCCAAAGAAAAAGAGGAGAGCAATAAAAAGACCGCTTCTCCTGGATGAGCCAGAATTTGAAGAGGAAGTTTCTAATGTCAATCTTCCATCAACCATAGATCCTGAGGTAGGATCTTCATCTGCAGTTGCACCACAAGTTCAATATCTGGGATCTACCACTGATACTCATGCACAAATTGCAAGTGAACCAGCTATTCCTCCACAGATAACTGTTTCTCAGCCGATAACTGTTACTACCACAGTTTCAGAGATTACTCCAAATATAGAGTCTTCTACAGCTCTTCTTGAAGAAAATGTAGAGTCTTCCACAGCTCCTTTTGAAGAAGGTTCTTCTGTAGCTCCAAGGACCATTGCTGAAGTCATTGAGTGGGATACTCCCACTGAGAATGAACCCATTCCCTCTGATGAACCAGCTTTAGATTTGGGTGAGGATGATTGGGAGGATATGGACTCTGATGATGACTTTTTATCAGGTCCAAATCTTTCCTTTATATAAAATAGATTTTATTCATATGATCAGATATTATAACTATTTTATTTATTATTTTCTTTACAGGGACAAGTTCTATACTCAAGAAAATCATTTCTCCTGTCAAGAAAGCCCCTCTTCAGAAGATTACTCCTCCTGTTAAACCACATGTAAAAGAAATTGATGATTCAGATGAGGAAGATTCTGAAACTGAAAAATCAATTGAAAAATCTTCTGAAGAAGTTCCTGCAGAACCATCTTCTATTATTCTTAAGAAAGACTCGGCTGTTGTTATGAACCTAACAGAACAATCAGTTACAGATGTTGCAGCTCTGAATGTCATAAACGTAATGGAAGATACTCCAGTTAATATTGAAGAATCGGCAACTGAAGATGCCGTGGTTACAGCTGCTGAAATTGAAGCCACAACAGGAACACTTTCTACTGATATAACATCAGTTCCTGTAGAAATAGTGTCTGAGCTAGCTCCTGTCATTGAAGTGAGCCTCCCTCTTGCTTTAATTCAAACATCAGCTCCAGAGACAGCTGTAGAAGTTACAAACATAGCTACTACAAATCTGATGATTGAAACTTCTATCTCAGCAACTACAACTCAGACTATTCCAATAATACAAGCTCTTACTGCAGAAGCTACTACAGTAACAACTTTGAGCTTTTCTTTGCCAATAAGAATGACAACAAGTGTAGCTACTCCAAGCTCGATCAATGATATGAATTTTCTAGCCCAAGTTCATACTGATACCTTCTACACCACCTTGATAACTTTGACAAAAATGATTTTGAGGGGGAGCTATCAGTATAAAGATTTGAAGGCCACAATCACCCCGGTTATTGGAAACGTTGCCATATTCCATAGTACCGAGAAAGCCACAACGTTGCAGGCTATAGTTGAAGGTCTTGAGCAACCTTTACAAGAATATGAAGAAATTTATCATGGCACTATAGAGAGTTTTATTCAAACCGAATATGACACTCTAACTGCTGAATACACAGCTCGAGAATTATCATTTCAAGAAGCTCTCCAGGAGTATAATGCCAAAGTTGCACAAGAAACAGCTTTTCTTTATGGAAGCAAACCTCTGTTAGAACAGCACCGAATCACTTATGAAAAATCACATGTACGGCTTGTGGAGCAGGAAGACAAAATTCGTGAGGCTGAAGCTGTATTGGCTCGTTTGAAAGAGGAACGAGAACAAATAATTACTGAACGAAATAAATCTTTGGCCCAAGGTTCTGTCTTGGAAGAACAGATTTGTGGTTCGGAAAGTACCCTCAAAATTCTGAACGATGCAAAAGAAGGGTTAGTTATGAGTTTTACGGAGCTTTCTCGTAAATATTCTGAAGAATCAAAGCGCCAAATTGCTTCTCAAAATGCACCCATCATTCGAGAAAGAAGAATAGCAGAACTGAGAAAGATGATCGAGGACATGATCACTCCTCCTTTGTAAAATTTTTAAAAAAATTTCTTTCTTTCTAAACTTTTCTTCCATGCTGATGTAATATGTCAATCATATGAATAACACATTTTGGATTTTTTTTGTGACTCTATCAAAAAATAATAGAGGTAGGACAATTATCAGAGGTATTATGGACGTGATAAGCCTTCACAAATAAATTGTATCTATCCAAAGATAGCTAATCTTACTCTTTTTAGGGCATACAATACTGTCAGAGGTAATTATGGACGTAACAGATTGGATTAACCGAAAGAAAATAGACAAGTATCTATGGACGTGATGGATAGCAATTTAACATCAGCTGGTGAGAGAAAAGAATTTAAAAATAGAGAAAACTCTTCTAAACAAAATTTCTTTCAAAACTTTTAAGTCAACCTGCCATAAATAGTTTTTAGAGAAAAGACCTAGCACTTATTTCGGCAGCTTATTTTCTAATAAATGGATGAACTTGTAATCAATGGATGAACCCGATGAATTTGTAATTAATGGATGAACCCTTCGGTTTCGAGAAGACAGATTGTTTCAAATTCCAAAACCATCCATTTAGCATTCGTCCATAAATAACTCTTTACTATAAATAGTTTAGAGTTTTCTTATAAAGCATCATTCTCTCTTTCTTTCTTTTAATCCAACGAAGCAAAAAATGTCTTCCAAGGACGTGCCACAGAAAACTGAAGCCTCTGAGAAAGCAATTGAGAAGGCGGTTGAGACAACCCCCATGGAGCCGCTTCCGCACAAAAAGAAAAAAATGGGCGAAGGATCTTCTGCATTAGAGCCGGGCGAAGGATCCTCTGCATCAGAGCCGGGCGAAGGATCCTCTGCATCAGAGCCACCTAAGGACATCTTTGACTTCTTGATGGGACCTGGGAAAACGCCTGAGGAGGAGGCTAAGAGGATAGCTGCCTGTAAACTCCTGCTAAGTTCAAGCACAGATGACTTCAACTCCTTTGCTGACTACGTCTGTTGGAAGGAAGGACTTGGCCCTCGTCCTAAGCTTGATAGGGATGACAGTGATCTCCCTTAGTATCATGTAATATCGTCTTTGATGAATAAAAAGGAATTTTATTTATAAACTGTCTGTCCATTCCCCAATAAATCTCTGTACATCTATACATAGTACTTCTTGAGAAATTTGCCATTAATAGGCAACATGAGTAAATCACCATTAGGCTTCGACAATCGATAAGCGCCATTAGAAAACACAGTCTCGATTACATAAGGACCTTCCCATTTAGCTTGGAATTTCCCTTTACTTTTATGAGTCATAACCATAGGTCTTCGGACAGCTAGAACCAACTCGCCAACTTTAAATATTCTTTCTTTGACTTTACGATTAAAAGCCCGAGAAATGCGTGCTTGATATAATTCAATATGTTGTTGCGCCTGAAGACGCTTTTCATCCAAACCTTCAAGTTCTTGAAGCCGCAATCGATCATTGTTCTCTGAAGTTAGCTCATTGGCAATAGCTATTCTAAGAGATGGGATCTGAATTTCCAAGGGAAGAACAGCTTCACATCCATAAACCAACGAGAATGGCGTAAAACCAGTCGCATTTCGGACCGTTGTACGATATGCCCACAAACATTCTCCAAGTTTCTCATTCCAATCACGTTTATTGGAAGAAACAAACTTTTTGAGAAGTTTGATAATCGTTTTATTAAAAGCCTCAGCTAAACCATTAGCAGCTGGGTTATAAGCTGTAGAAGCCAGATTCTGAATTCGATTCTTTTCACAGAATTTATAAAATGAATGGCTAGCAAATTGTGGCCCATTATCATGGATTATCCTTCGGGGAATCCCAAAACGATAAATCACATGATGTTTAATAAAACTAATAACATTGGAAGTCTTCACCTCAATCAAAGGAATTGCTTCCGCCCATTTAGAAAAGTAATCGGTTATAGCAAGAATGAACCGATGTCCTTTAACAGAAGGGGGGTTGATAGGGCCAATTATATCCATGCCCCAAGCTTCAAATGGCCATGAGGCTGCCGTGGGATGAAGAAATTCAGAAGGTTGATGTATAAAGTCTGCATGAATTTGACAGGCTTTACACCTCTTTGCATAATCTATAGCATCTGCTATCATTGTAGGCCAGTAATACCCCATTCTACGAATGCGGTCCTGTAATTTTGGACCAGGTTGATGTGCACCACATACTCCATCATGAGCTTCACGGAGTGTTTGTTTAGCTTCATTTTCGGAAAGACATCGTAACAAAAGCCCGTCATAAGAACGACGATATAGCATATTCATAGAAGTGTCATAATAGAATCGGAATGATCGTCGCTTGACTGATGCCGCTTCTTTAGGATCTTCAGGTAGAATTCCATAGACAGCATAGTCTATGAATGGACTTCTCCAATCTCTTTGTTGAGGAGTTAATTCTGAAGCATAACTATGTTCGATATGTAAGTTATTTTTAATACAGAATAAATCCCGATCTAACAAAATTATTGAATTTTGTCTTCTGATTGGAACCGCTAGATCTGCTGCTAAACTAGCAAGGGCATCAGCTTCTAAATTTTGAGAGCGTGGCACGAATTCTATGAAGAATCCTTTGAACAATAGAGCTAGTTCAATCACTGCCTGATGGTAAGGAATTAAGTCAGGATTCCTGACTTCATAAGTTCCTCTGACCTGATTGATGATTAGCTGAGAATCTCCATAAGCTTCTAAGAACTCAATGTCTAGTTCTTTTGCTACTTGAAGACCAATTAACAAAGCATTGTACTCAGCTACATTATTTGAACAAGGCTCATTGAGTGAATAGGCACGGTATATAACTAGTTTATCAGGAGAAACCAAGACTACTCCCACTCCAGAGACAATATTGCCCTTGGGTCCGACTCGTGAGGCTCCATCAAAATACAGTTGCCAAATATCATCTCCCATAGCCATATTGCAATCTGCAACCTCATCAGGAATGTCTTCATATAACTTGGAAGTTTCAGGGATAGGGTGAGCAGCCAAGAAATCTGCTAACGCTTGACCCTTTACTGACTTCTGTGATACATAAACCATATCATATGGTGTAAGCAACATCGCCCAAGTAGCTAATCGAGAATTAAGAATACTTGGTTTCTTCATTAACACTCGAATAGGATTTATCCTAGAAATAACATGAATAGTTTGTCCTGTTACATAATGTCGTGTCTTTTGAATGGAAAAGACCAATGCCAGACATTCCTTTTCTACTGGAGTATACCTATGTTCAGCTCCGATCATCATTCGACTAAGATAATAAATTGCCTGTTCATGACCCATATCACTTTTTTGTGCAAGAAGAGCACCAAGAGAGTGATCCATTGCCCGAACATAAAGCAAGAATGGCTTTCCCATTATTGGAGGGACCAGAACAGGTGGATTTGTGAGATACTGCTTAATGTCATTGAATGCTTTTTGACAAGCTTCATCCCAAACAAATGATACACCTTTCTTCATTAAACGGGAAAAAGGTTGACATCTTCCAGAAAGATTTGAAATAAATCTTCTGATGTAAGCAATACGACCCTGAAAGCCACGGAGTTCTTTCAGATTTCGTGGAGGACGCATTTCAAGAATTGCCTTGATTTTATCTGGATCCACATGGATGCCTTCAGAAGTGATCACAAACCCCAGAAACTTGCCACTAGAAACCCCTAAGAAAGACTTAGTAGGGTTCATTTTCAACTGATGTTGACGCATCAAGTCAAACACTGTCTTCAAGTCTTGAATATGATCATCTTTTGATCGACTTTTAACAGCAATGTCGTCTACATAACATTCTACTGTCTTCCGTAGATGTTTCTGAAAAATGTTGCTCATAGCTCGTTGATATGTAGCTCCGGCATTCTTCAAACCAAAGGGCATAACTGTATAACAATATACCCCTAAAGGAGTACGAAAAGCAGTATGTCTTTCATCTTCAGGATGCATCTTGATTTGATTATATCCTGAAAATCCATCCATGAAAGACATGCGTTCAAAGCCACAAGTATTATCCACCATGACATCTGTGATCGGAAGAGGAAATTCATCTTTTGGACAGGCTGTATTAAGATCTCGAAAATCTATACAAACTCTGACTTTACCGCTCTTTTTCATGACTGGTACTATGTTAGCTACCCAATCAGGATGTTGTTCTTCACGAACAAAGCCGCAAGTAATCAGCTTTTTTACTTCTGCTTCAATCGCATCCATCATGTCTGGTCGAAAACGCCTTTGCTGTTGCTTTATCGGCTTAGCATTAGGAAATATATTGAGTTTATGAGTAGCTACTTTGGGATCCAGACCCGGCATATCCTCATAGCTCCAGGTAAATATATCAATATATTCTTTTATCAATGTTATTAATGACTCTCTTTCATCTTTAGAAAGATTCTTGCTAATGAATATTGGCTTAGAAATATTTTCATCACCTACATCTATTTGAATAACTTCGTCGTCCGTAGGAGGTTGTCGTTGTTCAAACCGCAATTCCCATTGATTATCCATCTGCCGAACCCAAGGATCATTTTCGAATGACTCAGACTCATTATCAGTTTGAACCATATTAACAGAGAAGATTTGTTCAGCTTCATCATACTGATTCTCTTCTGAATCAAAGGATTGTGACGTACTGGAGGAATATTCCTCTTCATCTTCATTATTCACTTTATGTGCATCATATCCTAAACCGCATCGGGTTTTCTGATAAAATGGATCTCCACGTAATGGCATCCGTCTACCTTTTCCCATATTGAGGCCCGGCATAGTTTTCAAATCATATCCCATTTTCTGAATAATCTTTTGAGATTGTTGGCTATATCTGTTAATTCTGATATTTCCTTTATCCTTCTCATCAAGATTATTAGTTTGTGTTATGGGAATATTTCTTGCTAAACCGAATACAATCTGTCGTTTGTAAGTTTTAGTAGAAGGAATCAAGAAATATGATTCTTCCTGCTGTTTATAGGCTACACAAGCTTGAGATGATGATGTAACAGGTAAGAGATAGGGTTCACATTTCAGGAATTTCTGAGCATATGGTCCTACATCAATGTGTGGAAGAAAAGAGTTTTCCTTATGATCAACATATAAAGGTTCCTCTGAAAAAGAAGTTAAAAAAGCTTTGACATCCATATACTCCAAAAGAAAATCTTCATTAGATTGAATAAATACATGCCCAGTATTTACATCATTTACGGACTTCTTTACATTAGACGCTGATGGACTAACATCTTTCTTAGGCGTAGACTTGCCAAGGTTGATAACCAATGGCTCAGGATCAGTAGGACGGGATGTACGTCCTTTAACTTTGATGATCAAGGGCTGGTCATTCATGTCAGTTCGGATTTGATTTTTGACAGGGATCTTCAAAGGCTCTTCAGATGCGATTTGAATTTTACCTTTAACCTTTATTACCAAAGGCTGATCATCAACCGTTTGAGACTGAGTTCGTCCCCTGACTTTGATTTTCAAAGGTTGGTCTTCTACTGGTACCGAACTTCCAGCAGATGATTGATCTTCCAAGGAAGGTTTGTCTTCAGCAATCTCAGAGATCTCCTTCATATATTCCTCTTTATAGAGTCGTGCATCCATGAAGTAAGCTTCAAGGTTCTTGAAAGGTTCAGAATCAGCAAACTCAGTCCTTACGTTCCCCTGTGAGTCTACATACTTGAAGCATTGATGAAGAGTAGAGGGTACTATATTATTCTCATGTATCCAAGGTCTTCCCAACAGGATATTGTAGGATACATCGGAGTTAATAACATAGCATGTCACTATCGTCCGGAGATCTCCGATCTGGATCTTCAAACGAGTCTTCCCCAAAGGTTTGCTCCTGCCAGCATTAAAACCAACAATAGTTGTGTTAGTATAAGTTAAATCACTAGTAGAGATTCTCAATGGTCTCAGCATGCTTTGAAGAATAATGCTGATAGAAGATCCCGTGTCTATGAGGATTCTGTCCACCTCAGTCATTCCAATATACCCTGTATAATACAAGGGTCTGTCATGACGATTGTGGCCAAGTAACATGTCATCTTGTGTGAAGGTGATGTTTGGAAGAGTTTCCATCACACTATGACATTGAGGACAAGATGGAGGCGTACTATCAGGAGCTTTAAGTTGGGCCAAACAAGAATCTGCTTGGAGCAAAGCCTCGCTCAAAGCTTCCCTACTATCCTTTGAGAGACGAAGTAATTC
Source organism: Iris pallida (assembly GCA_029216955.1). Lineage (NCBI taxonomy): Eukaryota > Viridiplantae > Streptophyta > Magnoliopsida > Asparagales > Iridaceae > Iris > Iris pallida. The sequence continues at coordinate 4,844,237 of JANAVB010013600.1, read as the reverse complement.
AAAGATAGAAAGTCTTGCCGGCGTGTTAGCCAGTTGAGCTAGAATGTCAAATTTGTAGGGTTTCATCATCCCCTGACTTTGGTTTGACTTCAGAGGTACATCAAAGCGTACTGCTCGTTGTTTCCCCTTCTCATTTGCTGACGGTTTAGAAGACTTCTGATTAATAGGTATTTGAGAAGAGGTAGGTTGATTTGGAGGTTCAACCGTATCTTCCATTTCCTTAGAAGTTTCTTCATAATCTTTAAGATATTCTTTTCCGGACCTTGTTCCGGTGAGAACTTCTTCTGCAGACTCAGGAGATACTACTACCATATTGCAGGTTGTAGTTTTCTTTCCCTTTGGTCTTTTCTTATGAGACTTTTTATGCTGGATAGGGATCTCACATCCTAATCCAATAGTGCTCTTTTGAGATTGCATTTGTAAAGGAAGTCGTATCCCTTTGCCATAATTTAATCCTTCGGCTTTCTGGAAATCATAACCCATCAACTTCATGAGGCGCACTGATTGTTGGCTATAGATATGCATGGGAATAGAACTTTCAGAAGATGCTTCAGTAATATTTGGAGTATCAAAAACAACAATTTGTGACTCTGGCAATGGTGAAACTTCATCGAGTAGAAGAGCATCAGAAGTGCCTTGAGTCTCAGCAACATGAGTCTTCAACTCAGGAGGTGGTAGAATTCCAAAGGGTGCCTTTTCATATGCAGCAAAGATTTGCTGAGCTCTATATAAAGGCACACTGCACATAGCTGTTTGTTGCTGATGAGTGAGTTTCAATTTGATAGGAGGGGCTAGGCTCGGAGGACATATGTTAAGACCTCTTAACCTCTCCTCCAAAGGGATACCACCCCATAGATGATCAAGATCATCATAGTCTTCAGATATAACATGCGAGATCATGTTACAAGTAAAAACATTTTTATTTTTCTTGGATTTAGAAGTTTTACTTTCTTTCTCCAAATCAGGTATTAAATCGGGATGTACCCACATGATTTCCCCATTTTTCAAAGTAAGAGGGACTAATCCCTCAACTTGATCTCTGGCTGGTGGAAGATTTACGATCTCCAAAGTAGCTTTAGGGATTGGAATTACTCCATCAGGAATTTGTTGTGGAGGGAAATCTCCAAATTGTATAGAAGTCATGTTTGTTGTGACAGTGTGATCATCATTAGTCAATGAAATGACTTTAGCATTGATCAATTCTTGAATTTTCTTCTTCAAGACATAACATGCTCGAGTGGGATGGTTAATGTATCTATGATAGATACAATACTTGGGATTATCAGTCAAATTGACCTCATCAGGTCTTTTAGGATCTGGGAGCTGGAGTTTGCCACTCTTCATCAGACATTCAAATATACTTGGAATATCGCTTTCATCGAAAGAATATTCTTCTTTTGGTTTCGATGGCTCAACATTAGCTGGTGCAGGTTTGTTTTTGGAAAGGTTTACCACCAGTGTCTCCTTTCCTTTATCTCCTTTTCCACCACCCTTATTGTTATGATTTAGGCCAGCAGATGGCTTCTTTCCTTTATCTTCGGAGGTAAACATAATTCCATTTTCTCGTGCCAATCTGCCGTTATCTTCGGCTGAAGCAGCAGCCATAATAAAAGAAGGCCAATCAGTGAATTGAGTGGGTCCAATAAAGACAGCAATAGTGGGATGCAGGTTCATCTTACATGTATCAATCAACGCTGCATCTGGCATCCCAGGAGGCAATTTTAGAGTCGCTTGTCGAAATCGATCAATAAATGCCCGAGCTTCTTCTTTATCTCTTTGTTTAATTGCTATCAAGGAGGACATGTTCATGTCCATTCCTACTTCGTAAAAGCGAGACAAAAACATTGCTTTGAATTCTTCAAATGATGATATGCAATTATCAGGTAAACTACGATACCAATCATAAGCAATGCCTGTCAGATAACCAATAAAAGCTCTAGTGAGGAGGGCGTCATTTTTTTCTAAATGAATAGTCATCATTTCAAAATGGTTTATGAATTGATTCGGAGAAGTTTTCCCATCAAACAAAACCATGGATGGTGGTTTATATTTGGAAGGAAAGGGAACGTCATTCCAGTGGGGAGGATATGGCTGTTTAATCCCCAATTTTTGGAGATGAGTTTTATGCTTCATACTCTCCAATTCTGCTTTTAATTCTCTTACTTCTTGCAATATACCATTGGATTGGAGAGTAACAGGGAGGATTGGAACTCCCATCTGAGGAAGTGGAGCACTTTCTGGATGAAGAGGTTCAGGAGATGCTGAATCCTGATTAGCAATGGGTTCAGGATTGTTTAGGGGTGTGTCTACCCCCTGTCCATCCTGGTTTGGTGTGACTACTTGAACCGGAGGTGGAACTGTGTGCTGAGCTGTTAAAGTTTGCTGCATGTTTTGCATCATAGCCATCAGCTCCTTCATGGTTTGTTCGACTATAATTAGTCTTTGTTCTGTGTTACCGGAAGATTCCGGTTCATCACCTGCAACATAAATTTCTGTCTCTTTTGAACTTACGGATGGACTAGTGTAGAGATTAGAGTCCACACTATCAGTTTCAGAATCAAAATTCTGAGTACTCCCAGCCTCAGAATCTGAAGAGGGCATAATAGATTGACGACTCCTTGATCGAGTATTCTGATAAACACCTTCAAAATTGTCAACGATCCTGTTAAATCTCTGTTGACTTGGAGTCTGAGACGAATTACGTCTCGTTCCTCTTCGTCTAGGTATGTGAGAAGCCATATTAACAGAAGCATATGACAACTCAAAATCACATTCATCATGTTGTTGAGACACATCATAATTTAATCGGTCAAAAACAGACCGCTTTGTATTAGAGCAACAACATTTTATTACAATTTGATGACTTTCGCAGTGATGATCATCATTAGGGAGAGTCATAGGAACATTTCTATCACTACGCTTTTGATTTAACATTTGGCGTAAGTCAACAGTAGGAGAAGGCAGCATCTTCTTCTTCTGATTTGGTGCAGCAAATCTTTGAGCCCCATGAGTATAAAGTGAGTTGCTGATCTCATTGGCGTAAGTGGCTGGATTTTTCTTGGCCTGAATCTGCGTACGCAAGTCAGAAGTTGGCTTTTGTGCACAACGTTTACCATCAACATTGCGCGTAATCCTGAGATTAGGAATTCTGCGTGGTGTTTTGTTTGGAATTTGTGGGTTAAAAACCGAAGTTTTGCCCACAAAACGAAAGGAATTGTCTACGCTGTTTTCAACAGGAGACTGTTTGTTACGCTGTGTGCGTAGAGATGAATCTACCTTGCCACATGCAGGAGACTTTCCCTTACACGCAAGACGTAAAGTATTGATGTCTGCCACGTCAATGACGGGAGACGTACCCTTACGCGAGACAGGAGTATCTGCCACATCGAAGACGGGAGATTTTCCTTTATGCGCAGGGTGAGTTGCCACAGTGTCTACCACGCCCAAAGCGGGAGACTGACCTCTGCGAACAGAGTTAGAGCCTGCCATTGGGACTGCCACGCCACTGGCGGGAGTCTCAGCAACAGGAGTGGGAAGAATCCCATCAGACTGTGAAGAAGGTACGTCAGATTTAGGCATCCAGACCTTTCGTACCTTACGCGACTTCAACACTTTGGAGTGGCGATTGCCACCCCCAGCATGAAGCATCTCCTCATAGGCAGTCTGGTCGAAAGAAACGACCAAAGTCTTCTTCGTCGATCCGATCGACGCATCGTCGTGTTGAGCAATTACTTTCTCATCAGAGGAGAAAGTCGTCCCCAGCAGAGTCGCCATTTTGTTTTACTTAACAAAAAGCCTTTACAACTTCAAGAAAAGAAAACGAGAAAAAGTACAAAAGTACAAATTTGATTCTGGGAATGTATTGCTATGGAAGTCTGATTCACAAATGATCACTTTGTTCCTTGGACCACACAACGATGTTGAAGAAACTTGCTGTCTTGAGGAAGAAGGAAGAACAACTGAAGAACGGAGACCTTAGAAAGGTATCGACAAAGTTGGCACTGATGGCACAAGTCGAATGCTTTCCTGCTCTACTTCACTTTGTTCTTGAGAAGAAGAAGTAAAAGAGAACACTCGGGAATTATAACAATTCTTTTGATTCTCTCCGTCCGATTCTCCCCTTTTGCTGTCAAAATTATTGCCTATTTATAGGTTTAAGTCTTCCAAGAAATAAGCAGAAAAATAAGGCCATTACGCATATTACGCATGCAACTGCCATACACGATCTCATTTAGAGCTTTACGCAAGTGCCATGTGTCCCACATACTACTAACTGCTCGGCTCAACACAATGCACGTATTTTGGAAGCTTTACGCAGACAATGCCACGTAGCCCACATATATACAACTGCTCAGCACGATCATATTCAGAGTCTTACGCAGACGCCATGTGTCCCACGTACTGTAAAAACATAATCTCGTACGCGTGTATCCTGCCACGTACCCTATAATTATGGTAATTCACGTACAGAGGAAAAAAATGATTAAACTCAATTAATGCTCCCCTGCGTATAGTGGCTAATCAGCCTTGGGTATTAAAATAACCCAAATAAACTAATACGCGTATACTTAAGAGTGGCTAATATAGCCTTAAGCATTTAATTAGCTTAAATAGACTCTTACGTATAGGGGAAAATAATTGAGCGTAATACTTCTCCTCTGTTAGTACACTAACCAATGAATTATTGAGTTACGTGAAATGTCTTTTCGTAAACAGTGAAAACCATCATTATAGCCGTCTGCGTATCTCAATAAATCTCAGCTGCGTAAAGCTTTTATGTATAAAATAGCATTTCCTCGATTCCAATATGTCTCTCCGACTTCTGTGCCATTAAATGTCAGAGGAAAGAATAATGTTTGTCAGATCCCATATCTCTGCATTAAATATAGAGATAACAGCTTGTTCCATTGCGTAAAGCAAACAAGACAGCTGTCAACTGCGTAATGCCCAACAATTGAAGTCTGCGTAGAGACTAATTTGTCTTGTAGTGCTGCGTAAAACCCAGTCTTCAATTGTCTTGCGTAAAGTGTCTTCTGCGTAAAGCTAACTGTTTTATTCTTATTGCTTCTACAATGACTTTCTTGAAGCCTGAGTTCCTGTTTGGGGACCGCCTTACTTCTATTGAAGCAAAGGTGTTAAAGGTCAAGGAAGATTGGTTTTTTACAGCAAGGGGGGTGCATATGACTGTTAAGCAACTTGAGCGTCGATGGCCTTTGACGGCTTTCTGTCGTCTTGCTTCCAAGAGGAGGATGTCTTGGGAGCTAATCTCATCTCAGGGGGGAGCGGTGGCAGGCACCATTAAGATCGACGCTACCTCCGATCAGAGGGATACTTTGGCCGCCGTACGAGCTGGGCCTTCTTTCACCTGGCGGACTCTACGTCTTGGGAGCATTTATAGTGACGTTCCCAGCAACACATTTGCTTTTGGCGCTTCGACTTTTATAAATCGTATGCTGTTGTTGGAGCGGTCATACCCGAAAGGTGAATTTTGGGTAGAGGGTTGGTGTCACTATGTTTCCAAGTGGGACAAGTTGACACTCTGGGTTCTGACACGGTTTCGAACCGAACTCCGAGAGATTGGACTAACTGCTGCAATCCGTGCTACCCAGGCAGGCGTCGACATCAACAGGCATATGTTCCTCACGCTTCTGGAGATGTTTAACACCTAGACCGGGACTTTCTTCACTCCGGTGGGGGAGCTGGGACTCGTACTTCATGAAATGTACGAAGTGTCAAGGCTCCCTTAGGGATCAGAACCTTATGAGGAATACTTCCCAACCAACGAGGAGTTCCAAGTCCTGGGGGACAAAGCAGAGAAGATGATGGCCGTCTTCAAGGAAGTGGCAATTCATCATTATTATATACAGAAGAGGGATAAGCGTGGGTCACAGCCTCATGTGACCGCTTGGAGAGATTACGTCTTTAAGCAAGACAAGGAGGATCCCTCTCAGTTTACAACTCCGCCAGCGCTTTCCAGTAGCGTGGTGCTCTCCGAAATGAGCAAGTTAAGTGAGAAGAGTCCCCGAAAAAGTGAGGACCGGCAGTCGGATGAACGCTTCTATAGCTGTTTCTGGCACCTTACGCATCGGATGTCGTCCAAAGCAGTGTTAGCTGCGTATCTGATGATTTGGCTTCGGGATTATGTCTTTTCGGACGGGTCAGGATCTGTGGAGAGGGTGACCCAAAACCTAATCCTGCCAGCTGTGAAGCTGGTTTTTGGCCGTCGCCTGGCTCTACTCTCCGCAATGGTGTGTAACCTGCTGCGAGGTTTACGAGAATTTACGAGAAATATGGTTCATGAACGAGGTAGGAATGACAACTTTTCCTGTGCCGAACTGCCGTTTCATTATTTGATTGGGTGGTTAATTTTGCACCATCCCAATGTGATGAGCCCGGGCTCGGAAGAAGACCACAGGGTCGGAGATGTATTCTTCCGTCATTTCCACCAGAGGAGCTGGTTGCATACTGGTGTTCCTGTTTGCAGAAAAGTTTTATCCCACCTTCAGGGGTGGGAGATCACCAAAGTTGGTCCCGTCTTTTTGGGTTTTGAGGCCAACGAAGACTTAACGGATTTGGGTGAAGATGCCACCACTCTGCCTCCATGGGAATTTCGCTGGTTGTAAAGTATCAGGCCGTCCCATCTGGTGTATCGGAATAGAAACCAGTGTTACCTGGAACCATATTTGCCGAGCCGTTTTGTACGACAATTCGGCTATGCTCAGTTGATGTTGGAGAACCCCAGTATTAACCTGGGGTATACCGAAAGTTTGTTGGACGGTGCACGAGCTTGGCATTACTACAATGCCGGATGCCGGATGTACCGGAGCTCGCTTTACGCTGCCTGTTCAGAATCCGCGGTCGCCGATTCTTTTCTCGGCCGCCAAATTTTTCTGTGTCATGAACGTCGTGCCCCCCGAATATGATCAGGAGACCAATTTTATTGTCGGCACCCAGTTAGAGGCGACTGGAAACCTATTGGCGAAGGCTCAGTCGTACCGCCCGCCAGAGGTGGGTTATCGAGGTACCCCTGCCATATCCACAGGGGGTCAAGCAGAGCCCTCGGCCGATCAACCAAAAAGACGTGCTGATACAGAGGCTGGCTCTTCTACGCCAAAGAGGCAGAAGAAGGCATTGTCACCGACAGTGTCAACAGACTCAGCTCCAGTGGAGGTAAGGTGTTCCTCATAGTCTGGTTAGCTTCAACATTTCTTGTGACATATGTTTTCTTTTTGTAGGAGCCGCTAAAAAAGAGACCCCGTACTCCAAAATTGGGTGCCAGCAGACCAAAGGAGGTGGCGGGCTCATCTGAAGAGCACATTCTGTCGATTGTGATGTCTCCCGTGGAGGAGAACCCGGACGATATCATTTCTGTGGAGATTCCAGTATCTCCAGATTATGTTGGAAGGGAAGCTGAGCTTAAAGCCACCGTGGGGGCCTCTGACATTGAGGACCCAACAGATAAGGGGCTTCCAAATGAGGAAGAGGGGTAGAGTTCGTCGTCTTCAGATGACGTTCCTCCAGAGATGAGTGAGCCTGTTGCAGGAGCAACAGACATGATTGAAGTAGAGGAGAGGGTTGATTCCCCTCCTTGTCATGATGTGGAGAGGTCGGCTGCAGCATTGCCGAGCCCTACCCCAGACCCAGCAGCGGAGGCTGAGGTGGCTGCCGACCGGGAGGTAGCGACATATTCTATCCCCGCGGAGGGATTTGATGATGAAAATGAGACTCGTCCGCCGAGCCTGACTCCAGGAGAGCCGAGTCAGGAAACAAGTGCTGATCTCGCTGCTTTGCCAGAGGGGGAATGTCCCGTACGGCCTGCTGATAGTGTGTTGGGGACGGATGAGGTAGTCCCTGACGTCGGTGGTCCCACCGAGCTTGAGAAGGGTAAGGGTTTGCTGGAACCCTCTGTTGCTTCTTCTACTTGGGGTATGATATCGACGCCCCACTCGGCTTCTTTCGCTCTTTTGGCTCTTCGGGCCAGTGGTGAAGTTCAAGCCCCTGTTGAGGGAGAGTCCGTTGATGCCGAGGTTTCAGCCTCGCAGATTGAAGCCGGCGGGTATTCTTCTGGTCCGCCATCTAGAGCAGCTCCTCCAACTCCTGCTATGACGCCGCAAGTTGGACGCTAGTATAGCGGAGGTTAATGCCAAGATTCGCCTCCTTGAAGACCATCGAGAACTCTTGTTAGATGCTGAGCGAGTCCAGGCTGAACATTAAGGAGGAGAAAGCGGCTTTCACCCGCCAGGCTCTTTCCCTGGCTCAGCAGCGGCAACAGTGGGACGAGAAGTATGAGGACGACACTTTCCCTGAGGTCATAGAAATGATGCGTAAAGAAGCCGAACGCCGAGTCCTGGCGACCGCAGAGACTCGAGCGGCAGACTTAAAGCATCGGATCGAAGAGTTTTCAGCTAATCCCGGTGATGCTTAGGGATTGTAGCCTCTCCCCTTTTTTTTGTTATTCTGTGTAATTTACAACTCCTGCTGGGGATATAATTCTTTACTTTTAAATAAAGAATGAAGAGTTTTGTGGTGTGTTCATTTTTGCTGTCATGAACTTGATGATTTGTGTGGACCTATTATCTTTTGCGTACCTTGGTTGTTAGGTACAGATAATAAGTTTGAGAGAACCTGACATGTTTGCTCAGAGTTTATGTGGACGTGGCAAATATGGGGTTCAAATGATGGAATCTTCCTACTCAGAGGTGTTATGGACGTGGTAGGAATGACTCTGGGGGGATACGTGGAACTACTCAGAGGTAATGTGGACATAGAAGTTCTGCGATCAATGTACGGCAACGCAGGGGTTGTCTGTACGGGATGTTTACTCAGAGGTAATGTGGACGTGGTAAACATGGTGGATAGCATAGTCTTACGGAGCGTAGGATTTTGCTTTGTAGGGCGTAGAGGAGCAACTCAGAGGTAATGTGGACGTGGTTGTCCTTCTACTAGAGGATAGAACGCCACGGAACAGCTGGGTTCCAGAAGCGTAAGATTTTGTGGGAGGTATACGTGAGCCCTGATGATTGGGTCCACAGACTCCCTTGTTGGGTGGAGATAGAAGTACATGTCTGAAGGATGTCAAGAGTAGTATTTCTTTAGGAACTTACCGTTGATGGGCATCATGGACAAGTCTCCATTGGGTTTGGCGAGGCGGTAAGCACCGTTTGAGTACACCGTCTCTATGATGAAAGGTCCCTCCTACTTGGGTTCGAACTTTCCTGGTGTCTTGTGTGTCAACACCATCGGTCTCCTGACTGCCAGAACCAGGTCGCCTACTTGAAAAGTCCTCTACTTAACCTTCTTGTTAAAAGCCTGTGATATACGGGCTTGATAGAGTTCGATGCGCTGTTGAGCTAGGAGACGTTTTTCGTCAAGTGCCTCCAATTCTCGCAGACGACGACGTTGATTGTCTTCTTTTGTGAGTTGATTTGTGATGGCTACACGGAGTGAGGATATCTGGATCTCAAGAGGCAGTACCGCTTCGCTCCCGTAGACCAAGGAGAATGGAGTGTTGCCTGTCGGGGTCCGTACCGTTGTGCGGTAGGCCCAAAGGCATTTGTCGAGCTTTTCGTCCCAGTCACGTTTGTTGGATGACACGACTTTTTTGAGTAGCCTGACGATAGTCTTATTGAATGCCTCGGCCAATTCGTTCGCTGCCGGATTGTAGGCGGTTGATGCCACGTTCTTAATGCGATTATTGTCACAGAATCTGCTGAAAATATGGCTGATGAATTGAGGACCGTTATCGTGGATAATCCTTCGAGGTACCCCAAAACGGTAAATGACATGGTGCTTGATGAAGCTGAACACCCTGGAGCTTTTCACTTCCGCCAGTGGAATTGCTTCTGCCCATTTGGAGAAGTAGTTGGTGATGGCTAGGATGAAGCGGTGTCACCTTGATGAAGGAGGGGTGATCGGTCCTACAATGTCCATGCCCCAAGCTTCGAAGGGCCAAGAAGCGACCGTAGGATGTAGTGGTTCTGACGGTGTATGAATCAAGTCGGTATAAAGTTGGCAAGCACGGCACTTCTTAGCATAGTCGACAGCGTCGGCTGCCATGGTTGGCTAATAGTAACCCATGCGTCGCAGTCGATCCTACAATTTTGGTCCAGGTTGATGAGCCCCGCAAGTTCCGTCATGAGCTTCTAGAAGGGCTTCGGCTGCTTCTTCGTTGGACAGGCATCGAAGGAGAAGTCCATCGTAGGAGCGTCGGTACAGCATTTTAGTGGCTGTATCATAATAGAATCGAAGGGAATGCCTCCTGACTGAGACGGCTTCCTTCGGGTCCTCTGGAAGAATTTCGTAGACAGCAAAGTCGATGAACGGGAATCTTCAGTCTCGAACGTTAACACCAGTACTTGTTGACATGGTATGGGCCGTTTGTGAGCATAGGTTATTTTTAGGACAGACCAAGTCTCGACCAACTACCGTGACATAGTGTTGAGTTCCGAGGGGTGCTGCCAATGAGGCTGCGAGGCCAGCCAGAGCGTTAGCCTCCAGGTTTTGTAATCGGGGTACGTGTTCTATGAAGAACTTGGTAAAGGTTGCAATAATGTTCAATGCAACTTCATGGTAAGGAACCAGATCTTCATGGCGAACTTCGTATTGCCCTCGGATCTGGTTAACGACGAGTTTTGAGTCGCCGTAGGCTTCCAGATGATCTACCCCTAGCTGTTGTGCCAGCTGGAGTCCCATGATGAGAGCGTTGTACTCGAAAATATTGTTGGAGCACGACTTTGAAAGGGAGTAAGCACGCTGGATGATCAGCTGATCGGGGGAGACTAAGACTACCCCCACTCCGGCGATAATTTGGCCTTTGGAGCCTGTTCTTGAAGCGCCATCGAAAAACATCCGCCAGACGGAGCTTTCTTCGGTGATATTTGATTCTTAGACCTCATCCGGGATGTCTTCATAGAGTCTGGAGGACTCTAGGATGGGGTGCACGGCTAAAAAGTCGGCCAGAGCTTGACCCTTGACTATTTTTTGTGGAACGAACACCATGTTGTATGGCGTCAACGGGATCGCCCATGTAGTTAGCCGGGAGTTTAATGATCCTGGCTTCGTCATGAGAACCCTGAGTGGATTGACTCGGAAGATGACATGAATTGTCTGGCCCGAGACATAATGGCAAGTTTTCTGGATGGCGAACACCAAAGCCAGACACTCTTTTTCAACGGGGTTGTACCGGTGTTCGGCCCCGATCAGTGTTCTACTAAGGTAGTAGATAGCTTGCTCATAGCCTGTATCGCTGTTCTGAGCCAGCAGAGCGCCGAGGGAATGATCCATGGCACGGACGTAGAGGAGAAATGGTTTGCGGGCGACGGGTGCCACCAGGACTGGCGGGCTGGTCAAGTAAGCTTTGATATCGTCGAAAGCTTTCTGGCATTCTTCTGTCCAGACGTAATAGACTCCCTTCTTCATGAGCTGAGTGAAGGGTTGGCATTTTCTGGAAAGGTTTGCTATAAGCCTTCGGATATATGCCAGACGACCCTGCAGGCCTCGAAGTTCTCGGAGATTCTTCGGAGGGTCCATGTCATGGATGGCCTTGGTCTTCTCGGGATCGACATGAATGCCATTCGCCGTGATAATGAAGCCCAAGAAATTTCCACTAGAAACCCCAAGGAAGGATTTAGCAGGGTTCATCTTGAGTTGATGCGCTCGCATGAGATCGAAGACTGTCTTCAGGTCTTGTAGGTGATCTCCTTTGAGACGGCTCTTGACTGCGATGTCATCAATATAGCACTTTACTGTCTTGCGAAGATGTTGACGGAAGATGGTACTCATGGCCCGTTGGTATGTAGTACCAGCGTTCTTCAAGCCAAAGGGCATCACTGTTGTAGAAGCATGGAATTTCACAACCAGAAAGCCCATGCGCCAGGCATTATATGCGCCAGAACTCAGACAGCTAATCAAATAAGCCATAGACATTCGAAGAAGGACTTTTTATTTATATATATAAAAGTCTATTACATGTCTACAAAAGGTTGTACAAAGGAGAATTTCTACAAAGGAAGGATCCTAGATCTACAGCCAACAGCCACTATGCGCCTTCCAGATAGGCGCAGCAACCACCATGCGCCTTCCAGATAGGCGCAGCAACCACCATGCGCCTTCCGATAGGCACAGCAGTCACCATGCGCTGTCAGCCAGACGCAGCAGATGTCATGCGCCTCCAGCCAGGCACATCCTACCATCTCTTCAGCAGCTCAGTTATGTGCATCCAGCTCAGTTATGTGCATCCCTTCAGCAGCTCAGTTATGTGCAACTCTTCCAACCAGGCTCACCTGGCCGAGCAGAGCCCAGTTATGTGCCGCTCTTCCAGCCAGGCTCACCTGATAAGTGCTTCGCCAAGCGAAGCATTTAACCCTCTGGCTGGAACCAAGGAAGAGAAGAGTACCGCAAATGCTGTGGCCAGAGGAGGCTTCGAAAGAGCCTCCAAAGACCAAGGAAGACCGTGATCGAAATTATGGCAGAAGGAGCTTTCAACACAATCAAAGTGGGCGGCACCCACTTTGAAGGAAGAGAGAGCCTAGCACCACCATTCCGATCTACGGCTCTTCCGGAACAACGGAGACGAGGCCCGAACATCCCTATCTTTGGATGCAACAGGCATCTTCCGCTGCCTCAGAAGCCCTCGACTCCATCTTTTGGATGTAACAGTCACCTTCAAGTGCATCGAAGACAACACGACGTCTCATCTTTACCCTCGGGAGCACTTCGTCAACAGAATGCACCCACATATCCAAGTTCATGTTGGAAGTACGTGAGGGAATGAGGATCAAACCTTCTCTCCATGCCACTATATATAGGTCGGGCAAATCAAACCCACACGCCAAGTGGATGACTCTCCGAATTCTGTGTAATGAATTTGCATTAAATGGATGAACCGGACGCCTCGAATTCAGCCAAACGGCTATTTATAGCACTCGAGGAGCGAGACAGTCGCGTCATTTCAGATGCGCCAGCCAAACAGCACATCACACGGACGCGCCCTCCAGCATCAGGCATATCACACAGACGCGCCCTACAGTACCCGGCACATCCCAGAGGATGCGCCCCCCCTCACATCTCCATGCCGAGTGGAACACCAACCAATGTGCCCACTCAGCTGTCCATCGAACGTCACAAACATTAAATGCTGAACTGACACCAGAGTTGGCAGCACGCTTCCCAAAGTCTGAACAGTTGACAGCTTTTTCATAGAACGAAACGTCGGCAACGTCAGCATCATCATGACTCTATTCCGACGGCTACTGCCACGTGGCCATCCGCATGCGCCTGTACGGCCATGCGTCCAAATCGCCATGCGCCTCTACGGCCATGCATCCAAACCAGCATGCGCCTCAGACCCTTCACTGATCCCTAAAGACAGAAGAAGAGTCTCCAGTTGAAGCTTTGCATGCGCCTCAAAAGCCATGCGCCCCAGACTGATCTCTGATCCCGAAAGACAGAAGGAAGGTCACCTGCATGTGCCTCAAAAGCCATGCGCCCTAAATGGTTTGTAACTCCTAAAGGTTATGAGCCGCAGCCTCCTCCTGCGCCCAGATCCAAGGTACAGCTCACCAGATCACTACCCCCCCAAATCCGAGATCTTCAAGCCATGTGTCCTTTGACTCAACTCGTCCAAGATTTCAGCAACAGAAAGATCTTCTCTTCTGCTACGTGCCGGCTCACAACAGCAGTATGAAGAGTTCAACCTCCCAATCAGGGCACATCATCCGTGCGCCCCCATCAGCAACTTCCACGTGGCGTCCCCACACACCGGCGCATCCTACATGCGCGCATGAGCAGCCAGCCTGCAAAACTATAAATAGAGGGATCTTCTCCTTCACACACACACAGAATCCACAACGAAGATACAAGGAATCATCAGAGAGGCAGATACAGACACTCAACATCTTCCTCCTCTCAGCAAGCTCCAGCACCCAGAGCAATCCACACCTTCAGAGAACCGATAACCGTCGTCAGCCCGTCAACGGAGTCAACGTATTACCACTCGCTCCATTGGCACTAAGGACCCAGCTTAAACAAAAGTGTACTCCTAGGACTACATCTAAGTCCTACATTGTAACACTGTTCTGTTTGTATTAAAGTTTTCAATCAAACAATTTTAATGGCAAACAAGCTGGCGACTCTGCTGGGGACTTCTTTCTCCTCTTCCGAGAAAGCCGTGTCACAGGCCGACGACGTGAAGGTGGGCTTCTCCCACAAGACGTTGGTCGTGCGCCTCAATCAACAGGCGTACGAGGAGTTCATTTCTGAAGGAAGTACGAGTCCTTCGAAGCGGCTACCAAAGCCGAAGAAGATCCGCACGGCCTGGGTGCGCAAGGTCGACGCCTCGGGCACCACCACTGAAGGGGATGCAGCAATCCAGCCTTCCCTTCCTGCTGACGTTCTCAGCAACCAAGGTGCGCCCGCCGATGCAGCGCATCTCTTGGGGAAGCGTGCGGCCGACCACGTTCCCCAGCTATCTCCCTCTCAGGCGAGGAAGATACGTCGATGGAACAGGGGCGCAGCCAATGCCCCGCACATCACCTCTGATGCGTCACAAAAAGCCTCTATCTTTGACAGACTCACTCGCTGTAATGGCGAGGTGAATTTGGATGCTGAGTACTATGCGCCCCAGCGGGCTGGTACGAAGAAATCCAAGGCGGCACGGGCCATGCGCCACAAACGTGCTATGCCAGCAGCCGGCCAGAGGCACGCGCTCGTCATCACGCGCGCTGCCGATGGCAAGCTGTACAAGGTTGACTCAAGTGCTTCTGCACCAACAACGAGTCGATCTTCAAAGTCCTCATCTCGCTTGGGTGTATCTACTGCGTGCACAACCAAGTCGAGAGAGGCAAACTCAGTGGTCTTGAACTCCCGCGCCTCCTCTGGTTGTGCGTTTGAGGTCCGTTCAAGTCACTTCAAATGTTGTGGTTCCTCCACTACTGATCGTGATGCCTGCTTGGTATTAGATCAGGGGGCACAGCACTCACCTGACCACCCCGGCGTTTGGCCTTGCCATACGTCTGAAGGGGGTGTGAAGGCACCACTCTCCTCCAACGACCTACGCAACGTGATCACTCACAAGCGCCGGTCAGGAGAGTCGACCAACAAGCACGATGTGCCTCTTACGGGACATACTTGTGCGGTGGTCACCATCAACTGCTGTTGCAAGGCGGCAGCTCCACCAAGACAGTCGGTCTTCCAACGACTGCAATCATCGACACCTCTTCGACGTCGCCTTGGGACGAAGGTGTCAGCTGAAGAGGAGCCAAAGGTTGCTTCATGCAACGTGGTCTCCAACTCCTCATCAATCCGGAAGACGACTGCCAATTCCTCGTCTTCATCCAAAAGCCAGCCGAGGAAAACCAAGGCAGCTATCTCGACCTCTGGAGTGTTTGAAGGCACTCGGTCGAGAAAGAAGTCCTTGGAGGAAGCTGGGGGTAGCCAGACCCTTGTTGAGCCTCCTTCCGAAGACGAAGATGTCCAAAGCACAGCTGCGGCGGATCTTCATCATCAAGGCGAGATTACTCTCCCTGAAGCCCCTCAAAATGAGGATGTCCTCCAGGACACTGCCGGGGGTAGTTCTGGAAACGAAGAGGTCCTTCAAGACGGAGCTGAGGGCAAGCAGACCCTTGCAGATGCGCCTATTAGAGATGAACTCCAGAATGTGGCTGGGGGTGGCCCAACACCAGGAGAAGTGACTCCCCCGCATGAGAGTGAGGCCGAAAGCGAAGCTTCAACCAATCCATCCACTCCTGGCTGTGTCAGGACAGTATACATGGCTGGGGATGATGTCGAGTCTGATGCGCCATCACAGGACATAGTCCAACGCATAGACTCATTGGAGGGAGGACTCAAAACCCTCTCTGCCTCTATGCAAGCACTGACCCAAGCAGTATTTGAGATACGGTCAGCCTTGATTAGGACACCTTCAGCTGGTCCTGACCCAGGAGCTAATGGGGAGTCGAGTGTGCCCCTCCAACGGGCGCCCTCAGATACAGAAGCACCTCGGACCTCGGAGCCCTCAAACGCTCCAATCCAGATGGTACCTCCTTCCCCGACTCCTAGCTCTACGGAGGATGTGGTCGAAATGATCAAAGACCTGCGGGAGCGCTTCGAGTCCAAGAACAGGCAAGAGGAACGCCAGAAAATGGGCATTCCCCAGCCTTATCCCCTCGAGTGGAACAAGGTGGTTTATCCCCCAAAGTATAAACCACAAACACTCACCCCATACGATGGGAAGGACTCTCCGCGACGGTACCTGACGTACTTCCAGTCACAGACAGGGCATCTTCCGAAGGAGGACGCGCTCCTCACCAGTATCTTTGTCGGGGCCCTGAAAGGAGTGGCATATGACTGGTACTGCAGCCTCCCCGACAATTCCATATCGTCCTTCGACGACCTGACGCGCCTCTTCCTCGACCGCTTCTACGACGGCGGGAAGGACATGACGATGGCGTCTCTCATAGAGATACGTCAGAAGGAGAAGGAAACGGTTCGGGCGTTCATCGAACGCTTTCGACAGGCTTGCTTCAGGCTACCTCCAGGCATGCCAGAACATGCGCTCCTCTCCGCTTGCAGCATGAACATGTTGCCTGCAGTAAAGCTCTGGCTCAACTCTACTCCCCCTCCTGACTGGAGCTCCCTGATCATCGAAGCTGAAGCTGCAGAAAAGAAGGCGGCCAATGCACGTCTTCTGGGTGTCAGCTTTCCCGCCTTTGACGATAAGGGAAAAAAGTCTGCAGCTAACAGCTCTGGACGAGAAGCAAAGGGGAAACAGGCATTGACTGTTAATGCCTCAAAAGGCGCATCTACGCCTACTCAGAAGCCTCCACTGGCACCGAGACCCAAGGAGGTTTATTTATTCAATGATGACGACACCCTACAACTTTTCGAGATACTGAAGCAGGGTGACAAGATCATGCTACCGGACCCAAAGCGGCCCGATGAAGTTGGGAAAGTGGACAACCCAAGGTACTGTCACTACCATCGGTTTGTCGGACACCCGACCAAGGACTGCTACGTCCTCAAGAATTACATCCAGCGCATGATCAATGCGGATGTAATCTCCGTCGACTATGAAGAGAAGACGGTGTCGGCCAATGTGGTTTCGCTTCAGTTCGGCACCTTGCCGCCAACTACCACACAAGATGGCGTCGTCCCCATCCCTAAGGCGACAATGGAGGTGGTAAACTTACCACCTATTCGTGACAATATGAGTGGACTCACCCCGCTCACCACATCTCGAGGAGAGGTCCTCTGGGTTCACCCCGACCTTGTCTCCGAGGTGACACAATCGGAGGTACGCCCTACCTCCAAATCAAAAGGCAGGAAGATCAAGTCTTGCCGCACAGTCTCTTCTTCAACAGAAGAGGCACTTCCAGTGCAAACACGTGCACAACAGAACTCCCAATCCGGCGAAGCCACCGCCGAGGTGGTGCCTCCTAGTACCATCCCTGAGGAGGGTCCATCTAAGCCCTCAGCAGCCAATAAACAAAAGCAGGTGGAGGCCCGTTTTGACAGACCTCTACGGAAGGAGAATGCTTCGGGGCTGTCCAAGCCTCACAACTTCAACATTCTGGCACAATTAGCCAGTACACCTGCGTGCCTGTCTTTGTTCAAGCTCCTGCATCTTTCTAAAGATTCCCGAGAAGCTCTCTGCGAAGCTCTGAAGGACGCTAAATCCTTTCTCAGCCAGGTCAAGCAGCCTGAAGACCTTCCAACTACTTGTGCGTACTGTCATTGCGCGGATGAAGTTATCCCAAACATAACTTTCACCCAACAAGACATGCTGCTCAAGCATCACCGACATAATCGACCGCTGTATTATACAGGGTACATTGGCTCGGTCAAGGTGAGCCGGATTCAGATCGATCCTGGGTCTTCCCTAAGCATCATCCCGAAGGTGCTGTTATCTAAGCTGGGGATCCCGATGTACCGGCTGGCGCCCTCCAATACAACCATCAGTGGCTTCAATGCTAGCAAGAGCGAGCCACTGGGCAAGATCCGACTGAAGTGCCACATTGGCAGCCTCAAAACTGAGGTGACTTGTTATGTGGTAGATGCCGAAGTCAACTACAACATCCTGCTCGGTCGACCATGGCTACACGAGTACATGGTGGTGTCCTCCACGCTCCACCAGTGCATGAAGTATGTATCCACTAATGGCGTCATCCGGACGGAGTTTGCAGACATCGATCCTTTCAAAGGGATTGAAGCCTACTTCACCGATTCCGACTTGTACAAACCCATTGACGAGGAGGAAGCCAACGACGCTGATGATGAGGCAGAGACGGCAACAGAGCCGAATATGGAGCCTGAGACGACTCCCGACGCCCCCTTAAAAATCCGACTGAAGGAGAAACCGCCCCAGAAGGCGCCTCCAATGAGCATCAAGCTATCAGGGAAAGCGCCGGCTCGCGAAGCACCCCTGAAGATACGCCTCAAGGGAAAGCCACCTCAAACATCGGCTCCTCTGGTGGCAAAATTACAAGGGAAGGCACCACTCACCGGAGGCGCAGCCGAGGCGCCTCTCAAAGTGCGTCTCAAGGGCAAGCCGCCGCAGTCATCCAAGGTATCAGAGAAGGCTCATATAACCCTCTCAGACCCCAAAGCTGAGTTGGACTCTCCTAGTCCGCCCCTAGTTCTTACAGACGAGGAGCTTGGTGATTATATCTCGGCTGACGTAGAGGCACCCTCCTTTGACATTGTAATCCCACGGGATAAGATCTCGTATTTTATCAATAATAGAGTGTCTTTTAATTATTCTTGTGTTCCACACTGGAATGCCATATATACATTAGACAATGCTCTACGGTCGTTGCAAACACAAATAACGACCGTCTACCATAATCGAGTAGTCCCGTCTCAAGGAGTCTTTATAGTCCCTCCAAGGAGCCGAGACCAAGGCACCATCATCTCGGGCAAAGTCGAGCGTCATCGGGACCTCCCGTCAATCGAGCCCGAACCTGATACCGGCAGAGTACAAGTCTATCAGTACACGGATACGGCAAAGCACATCATCCAAAAGATGGGCTACGACCTGAAAAGCAACAAAGGCTTAAACTACGGCAAGGGTCGACATCTCCCTGTCCGGCTTTCGATGCCCAATGGAAAGCCACAGGACTATTATAATCGGACTGGACGAGGGTTAGGCTATGTCACGCCGCCATCAACCCCAGAGAGTTCAAATGCAGAAGACATAGAACATTCCCACTCGTCCGAAGCATCGACTTGGGATTTCGATGCCAGTATCGGATCAGTCTTCAGGAAAGTGCTGTCAGCTAACATGACGTCAGCACAACCTCAAAAAGGTGAAGGCGAAGACCAAGCGCCAGAACCCTTCGAAGAAGAACCCTGGGCCCAACGCCTAGGAGAACAATGGAAATCTCGTTTTGAGCTTCGTGAACCTCCCACCGAAGACGAAGTCGAGCAGATTGACCTCGGGGAGGGGTCTTCTTCCAAACCCATCTTCATCAGTAAAAGCCTGGAAGGAGAAGATCGAGAATCTTTAATCCAACTGGCTAAAGAGTATATCGACGTCTTCGCTTGGAGCTATGAAGACATGCCGGGACCCGATCCACAGATCGCAATGCATAGGTTGAACATCTTACCTGATGCCAAACCTATCAAACAACAGCAGCGACGCTTCCGTCCGGACATCATGAATGCCATCGATCAGGAGGTAGACAAACTCTTGACCAACGGCTTCATCCGTGAGGAACAACACCCGGATTGGGTAGCCAACGTCGTTCCTGTCACCAAGAAGAATGGGAAGATACGAGTCTGTATCGACTTCAGGGATCTCAACTCTGCTTGCCCGAAGGACGAATTTCCGCTTCCAATCACTGATGTGATGATCGACAACACATGTGGCTTTGAGTGCATACCCTTCATGGACGGGTATTCAGGCTACAATCAAATCAAGATGTTCCCCGATGACGCAAAACACACATCATTCAGGACTCCAAAGGGTGTTTTTTGCTACACAGTAATGCCCTTCGGCTTGAAGAACACCGGTGCGACATACCAGCGAGCTATGAGCACCATCTTCCGTCAACATCTTCGCAAGACGGTCGAATGCTATGTTGACGACATCGCAGTCAAGAGCCACCTCAAAGGAGATCACCTTCAGGACCTGAAGACGGTCTTCGATCTCATGCGGGCACATCAACTCAAAATGAACCCCGCTAAATCCTTTCTGGGGGTTTCTAGCGGCAAATTCTTGGGCTTTGTCATCACAGCGAAAGGCATTCATGTTGATCCTGAGAAGACCAAAGCCATCCTCAACATGGACCCTCCGAAGAACCTTCGAGAACTTCGGGGCCTACAGGGACGTCTGGCATATATTCGGAGGTTCATAGCAAACCTCTCCGGTAGATGTCAACCCTTTACTCAGCTCATGAAGAAGGGAGTCTCTTACATCTGGACAGAGGAGTGCCAAAAGGCTTTCGACGACATCAAGGCTTACCTAACAAGCCCACCAGTCCTGGTAGCGCCAGTCGCCGGCAAACCATTTCTCCTCTACGTCCGTGCCATGGATCATTCTCTTGGCGCTCTGCTGGCTCAAAATAGCGATACAGGCTTCGAGCAAGCAATCTACTACCTCAGTCGAACACTCATCGGGGCCGAACACCGGTACAACCCCGTCGAAAAGGAGTGCTTGGCTTTGGTGTTTGCCATCCAGAAGACTCGTCATTATGTCTCGGGTCAGACAATTCATGTCATTTCCCGAGTCAATCCGCTCAGAGTCCTCATGACGAAGCCAGGATCATTGAACTCCCGGCTGGCTACATGGGCGATCTTGCTAACACCGTACAACATGGTATTTATGCCGCCGAAAGCTATTAAGGGTCAAGCTCTGGCTGACTTTTTAGCTGCACACCCCATCCCAGAATCCTCAAAACTCTATGAAGATATTCCGGATGAGGTCCAAGAATCCAACGTCACCGAAGGAAGCTCCGTTTGGCGAATGTTCTTCGACGGCGCTTCGAGAACAGGCCCCAAAGGCCAAATCATCGCAGGAGTGGGGGTAGTCTTAGTCTACCCCGATCAGCTGGTCATCCAGCGTGCGTACTCTCTTTTGAAGCCGTGCTCCAACAACGTTGCCGAGTACAACGCACTCGTCATGGGACTCCAGCTCGCACAACAGCTGGGGGTCGACCATCTGGAAGCTTACGGCGACTCAAAACTCGTCGTAAACTAGGTTCGGGGACAATACGAAGTTCGCCATGAAGATTTAATCCCTTATCATGAAGTCGCGTTGAACATCATTTTAACCTTCACCGGGTTCTTCATTGAACATGTCCCCCGTTTACAAAACTTGGAGGCCGATGCTCTGGCCGGCCTCGCAGCCTCATTAGCAGCGCCCTTTGGGACTCAACACTATATCACGGTAACAGGACGAGATCTGATTTGTCCCAGAAACAACCTATGCTTGCGGGTGGCTCACGCCATGCCGACAAACACTGGTGTTAATGTCCGAGACTGGAGGTTCCCGTTTATCGACTTCACTGTCTATGGAATCCTTCCAGAGGACCCGAAGGAAGCCGTCTTAGTCAGGAGATGCTCTCTTCGATTCTACTACGATACAGCTACCAAAACGCTGTACCGACACTCCTTCGATGGGCTCCTCCTTCGATGCCTGTCCAACGAAGAAGCAGCCGAAGCTCTTCAAGAAGCTCATGACGGAACTTGTGGAGCTCATCAACCCGGTCCTAAGTTGCAAGATCGACTGCGACGTATGGGCTACTACTGGCCAACCATGGCTGCCGACGCTGTCGAATATGCTAAGAAGTGCCACGCGTGCCAACTTCATACAGACTTCATACATACACCATCGGAGCCGCTACATCCTACAGTCGCCTCCTGGCCCTTCGAAGCCTGGGGCATGGATATTGTAGGGCCAATCACCCCTCCTTCATCGAGAGGACACCGTTTCATCCTGGCCATCACCGACTACTTCTCCAAATGGGCGGAAGCAGTTCCACTGACAGAAGTAAAAAGCTCCAGGGTGGTCAGCTTTATCGAACACCATGTCATTTACCGTTTCGGAGTACCCCGGCGGATCATCCATGACAATGGTCCTCAGTTTATCAGCCACATTTTTAGCAGGTTCTGTGACAAGAATCGCATTCAGAACGTGGCCTCAACCGCCTACAATCCGGCAGCAAACGGATTGGCTGAGGCATTCAACAAAACTATCGTTAGGCTGCTCAAAAAGGTCGTATCATCCAACAAACGCGACTGGGACGAGGAGGACAATCAACGTCGTCGTCTGCGGGAACTGGAGGCACTTGACGAAAAGCGTCTCCTAGCTCAACAACGCATCGAGCTCTACCAAGCCCGTATATCACAGGCTTTCAACAAGAAGGTCAAAAAGAGGACTTTCCAAGTTGGCGACCTAGTTTTAGCAATCAGAAGACCAATGGTGTTGACCCACAAGACACCAGGAAAGTTCGAGCCCAAGTGGGAAGGATCTTTCATCATAGAGACGGTATACTCAAACGGTGCTTACCGCCTCGCCAAACCCAATGGGGACTTGTTCATGATGCCCATCAACGGCAAGTTCCTAAAGAAGTACTATTCTTGACATCCTCCAGACATGTACTTCCCCAAACAACCTCTTTCCATAAACTCATACGCCTCCGGAACCCAGCTGTTCCGTGGCATCCTCCAGTAGAAAGATAACCACGTCCATATTACCTCTGAGTTGTCTCTCTACACCCTACAAAGCAGAATCTTACACTTCGTAAGCCTATGCTACCCTTCATGTTTACCACGTCCACATTACCTCTGAGTAAACATCTTGTACAAACAACCCCTGCATTATTGTACATTGATCGCAGAACTTCCACGTCCATATAATCTCTGAGTTGTTCAGCGTATCCTCCAAGATCATTCCTACCACGTCCATAATACCTCTGAGTAGGGAGATTCTATCATTTCGAACCCAATGATTGCCATGTCCACATTACCTCTGAGCAAATATAATGGTTCCTTCAAACTTATTATCTGTACCTGAAAACCAAGGTGCACAAAAGATAATAGGTCCACACAAATCATCAAGTTTATGACAACAAAAGATGAACACATCACAAAAAAGGTTATAGACTTTTTTATTCTTCTGAAAAAGGAGAACAAGAAGCTACATCATCCCCCAGTAAGGGTTGCAAAAGAACACAAAAGAAAAAGAGAAACGTGTCGTTTGGGACCTCACTGTAGATGCTCCCAGGACGCAAGGCTCGGTAACTGAAAGAAGAACCGGCTCGTGAAGCAGTCAAAGTATCTCGCTGGTTCGAGGAGGCGTCAATTGAGAGGGTACCTCCCAAGGCCCCTCCTTGAGAGGGAGTAAGTTCCCAACCCATCCTTCTCTTCGAAGCTAGACGATAAAAAGCCGTCAGCGGCAACTGGCGGTCAACCTGCCGCATATACAAAACCATGCCTTTGGCAGAAAAGAACCAGTCTTCTCTGATCCTCAGTATCTTTGCTTCGGAAGAGACTAGTCGGTCGCCAAACAGAAAGGCAGGCTTTAAGAAAGTTATACCTTCGGATTCAGCAGACTTCAGTTTACCACTCTCCATCATACTCTGGAGGAAAAGAGGCAACTGGGTCTGGATTTGTAGCATTCTCTCACGAGGTTGGTCCTGTAAGATAGCATCCTTCGCAGGATTGATCACCGCCTCGTCAAAATCAACTCCCATCTGACAAAGAGAAGCGTCCAGAAGGACCTCATTCAACAAAGGGATCGTCATCGACACTGATACAACAAAGGTGGAAGTCAGGCAAAAATGTCAAATAGCTTCGGCGCATCATCAGGGCGTAAGCCCATGCGCGCCAGCATCAGAGCTTCGGCGCATCATCAGGGCGTAAGCCCATGCGCGTCAACTTGCTTCGGCGCATCATCAGGGCGTAAGCCCATGCGCGTCAGCATTGGAGCTTCGGCGCATCATCAGAGCGTGAGCTCATGCGCGTCAGCGAAGGCTTCGGCGCATCATCAGGGTACGAAACCCATGCGCGTCAGTCATTAAACCTCGGTGCGTGATAAAGGTGTAAACCTATGCACGTCGGCGGGGTAGAACCTCGGCGTATCATCAGGACAAAAGTCCGTACGCGTCAGCAAATCTGAGTTAGGGCACAGTCTGGCCCAAAAGCTTATGTGAAGGAGATGAAACCCACCCGTCACCTCAGGACGAACGTCGGCCGAAGTTGCAGGGGTGATAGGTGCATCCTCATCAACGAACTCCTTCGCTTTCTCCTTCCCCTTGCCGGCACCACCGCGAGGAGTCTTGGGAGCCATTCTCTCAGAGAAGAAAAAGTTAGGGTTTTAAAGAAAAACTCTAAAAAAAGCAAAGGCACAGAGCAGATGAACTCTCTCTCTCTCTCTCCAACCTCACCTATTTATAGGGCATGGTCGCACGCGTGAACCGATGACGTGTAATCTCAGCCGTCGCTTCGGATTCCGTGAGGAGATAACAACAAATACAACCAAAAGATCATCATTAATCTTTTGGGTTACCAAGGCGTCATCATCATCAACTGGAAGGAGCATGCGCCCGAACAAGCATGCGCCCAACAATCATGCGCCCTAACCTCCATGCTTCTTATTCAAAGTATTCCAAAACTTATTCAAAAGTTTTGAAAACTTTGAAGGGCGTCTTGTAGAAGCATGGAATTTCACAACCAGAAAGCCCATGCGCCAGACATTATATGCGCCAGAACTCAGACAGCTAATCAAATAAGCCATAGACATTCGAAGAAGGACTTTTTATTTATATATATAAAAGTCTATTACATGTCTAGAAAAAGTTGTACAAAGAAGAATTTCTACAAAGGAAGGATCCTAGATCTACAGCCAACAGCCACCATGCGCCTTCCAGATAGGCGCAGCAACCACCATGCGCCTTCCAGATAGGCGCAGCAACCACCATGCACCTCCCGATAGACGCAGCAGTCACCATACGCTGTCAGCCAGGCGCAGCAGATGTCATACGCCTCCAGCCAGGTGCATCCTACCATCTCTTCAGCAGCTCAGTTATGTGCATCCAGCTCAGTTATGTGCATCCCTTCAGCAGCTCAGTTATGTGCAACTCTTCCAACCAGGCTCACCTGGCCGAGCAGAGCCCAGTTATGTGCCACTCTTCCAGCCAGGCTCACCTGATAAGTGCTTCGCCAAGCAAAGCATTTAACCCTCTGGCTGGAACCAAGGAAGAGAAGAGCACCGCAAATGCTGTGGCCAGGGGAGGCTTCGAAAGAGCCTCCAAAGACCAAGGAAGACCGTGATCGAAATCATGGCACAAGGAGCTTTCAACACAATCAAAGTGGACGGCATCCACTTTGAAGGAAGAGAGAGCCTAGCACCACCATTCCGATCTACGGCTCTTCCGGAACAACGGAGACGAGGCCCGAACATCCCTATCTTTGGATGCAACAGGCACCTTCCGCCTGCCTCAGAAGCCCTCGACTCCATCTTTTGGATGTAACAGTCACCTTCAAGTGCATCGAAGACAACACGACGTCTCATCTTTACCCTCGGGAGCACTTCGTCAACAGAATGCACCCATATATCCAAGTTTATGTTAGAAGTACGTGAGGGAATGAGGATCAAACCTTCTCTCCATGCCACTATTTATAGGCCGGGCAAATCAAACCCACGTGCCAAGTGGATGACTCTTCGAATTCTGTGCAATGAATTTGCATTAAATGGATGAATCGGACGCCTCGAATTCAGCCAAACGGCTATTTATAGCACTCGAGGAGCGAGACAGCCGCGTCATTTCAGATGCGCCAGCCAAACAGCGCATCACACGGACGCGCCCTCCAGCATCAGGCGCATCACACAGACGTGCCCTACAGTACCCGGCGCATCACAGAGGATGCGCCCCCCCCCACATCTCCATACCGAGTGGAACACCAACCAATGTGCCCACTCAGCTGTCCATCGAACGTCACAAATATTAAATGCTGAACTGACACCAGAGTTGGCAGCACGCTTCCCAAAGTCTGAACAGTTGACAGCTTTTTCAGAGAACGAAGCGTCGGCAACGTCAGCATCATCATGACTCTATTCCGACGGCTACTGCCACGTGGCCATCCGCATGCGCCTCTACGGCCATGCATCTAAATCGCCATGCGCCTCTACGGCCATGCATCCAAACCAGCATGCGCCTCAAAAGCCATGTGCCTCAGACCCTTCACTGATCCCTAAAGACAGAAGAAGAGTCTCCAGTTGAAGCTTTGTATGCGCCTCAAAAGCCATGCGCCCCAGACTGATCTCTGATCCCGAAAGACAGAAGGAAGGTCACCTGCATACGCCTCAAAAGCCATGCGCCCTAAATGGTTTATAACTCCTAAAGGTTATGAGCCGCAGCCTCCTCCTGTGCCCAGATCCAAGGCGCAGCTCACCAGATCACTACCCCCCCCAAATCCGAGATCTTCAAGCCATGTGTCCTTTGACTCAACTCATCCAAGATTTCAGCAACAGAAAGATCTTCTCTTCTGCTACGTGTCGGCTCACAACAGCAGTATGAAGAGTTCAACCTCCCAATCAGGGCGCATCATCCGTGCGCCCCCATCAGCAACTTCCACGTGGCGTCCCCACACACCGGCGTATCCTACATGCGCACATGAGCAGCCAGCCTGCAAAACTATAAATAGAGGGATCTTCTCCTTCACACACACACAGAATCCACAATGAACATACAAGGAATCATCAGAGAGGCAGATACAGACACTCAACGTCTTTCTCCTCTCAGCAAGCTTCAGCACCCAGAGCAATCCACACCTTCAGAGAACCGATAACCGTCGTCAGCCCATCAACGGAGTCAACGCATTACCACTCGCTCCATTGGCACTAAGGACCCAGCTTAAACAAAAGTGTACTCCTAGGACTACATCTAAGTCCTATATTGTAACAATGTTCTGTTTGTATTAAAGTTTTCAATCAAACAATTTTAATGGCAAACAACTGTGTAGCAGAAAACACCCTTTAGAGTCCTGAATGACGTGTGTTTTGCGTCATCGGGGAACATCTTGATCTGGTTGTAGCCCGAATACCCGTCCATGAAAGACATGCATTCGAAGCCACATATATTGTCGATCATCACGTCGATGATTGGAAGCGAGAATTCGTCCTTCGGGCAAGCAGTGTTGAGATCCCTGAAGTCGATACAGACCCGTATCTTCCCGTTCTTCTTCGTGACAGGGACGACGTTGGCCACCCAATCCAGATATTGCTCCTCACGGATGAACCCGCTGGTCAGGAGTTTGTCCACCTCTTGATCGATAGCGTTCATGATGTCAGGACAAAAATGTCGCTGTTGTTGCTTTATAGGCTTGGCATCAGGCAAGATGTTGAGCCTATGCATCGTGATCTGGGGATCAAGTCCCGACATATCTTCGTAGCTCCAGGCGAAGACATTGATATATTCTTTGGCCAATTGGACCAAAGATTCCCGGTCTTCTCTTTTTAGGCTTTTGCTGATAAAGATGGGTTTGGAAGAAGATCCATCCCCAAGGTCGATCTGCTCGACTTTATCTTCGGTAGGTGGTTCGCATAATTCAAAATGAGACTCCCATTGTTCTCCTAGGCGTTGAGCCCAGGGTTCTTCTTCGAAGAATTCTAGCGTTTGGTCTTCACCTTCATCTTCTTGAGATTGCACAGATGCCATGTTGACTGATGGCACCTTCTTGAAGACCGAGCCGATACTGGTATCGGAATCTCAAGTTAATGCTTCGGACGAATGAGAATGTTCTACTTCTTCTGCCTCCGAACTCTCTGGAGTTGCTGGTGGCGTGATATAGCCCACTCCCCGTCGAGTTCGATGATAGTAGTCCTGCGGCTTTCCTTTAGGTGTTGGGAGCCGGAGAGGAAGATGTCGACCCTTGCCGTAGTTCAGGCCTTTGTTGCTTTTTAGATCATAACCTATCTTTCGGATGAGGTACTTTGCCTTATCCGTGTACCGATAGACTTGTATTCTGTCGGTATCTGGTTCTGGCTCGAGTGGCGAGAGGTCTTGATGACGCTCGACTTTGCCGAAGATGATGGATTCTTCGTCTCGATTCCGTGGTGGGACTACAAAACAGACCCCTTCGGACGGGACTACTCGATTTACATGATTGACGATCGTTATTTGTGTTTGCAACGACCGTAGAGCGTTATCTAATGTATACATGGCATTCCAATATGGAAGACTAGAATAATTAAAAGACACTCTATTATTGATGAAACACGAGATTTTATCCTGCGGGATTACATTGTCCAAAGAGGGTGCATCTACATCAGCAGATATGTATTCACCTAGCTCTTCATCTGTGAGTACTGGGGTTGGATCGGAAGAGTTCATCGCAGCTTTGACCTTGGGATCCGAGAGGGCTATGTGGGCCTTCTCCGGCAGCTTGGATGAGACGGATGATTGCGGAGGCTTGCCTTTAAGACGCACCTTCAGAGGTGCCTCAATTGCGCCTTCGGTGATTGGTGCCTTCCCTTGTAGTTTTGCCACAAGGGGAGCCGATATTTGAGGTGACTTTCCCTTGAGCCATATCTTCAAGGGAGCTTCAGTGGGTGTTTGATCTAGAATAATTGGTGCTTTTTCAGGTAGCTTGATGTTCATAGGAGGCAACGTCTGAGGCGGCTTTCCTTTGAGTCAAATTTTTAAAGGAGCGTCAGGAATCATCTCTGGCTCCATGTCCGGCTCTGCTGTCGTTTCTGCCTCATCATCAGCATCATTGGCTTCCTCCTTGTCGGGCGACTTGTACAAGGTAGAATCAGTGAAGTAGGCTTCGCCCCCTTGAAAGGGTCAATGTCTGCGAACTCCGTCCGGATGATGTCATTGGTGGACACGTACTTCATACATTGGTGGAGCGTAGATGGCACCACCATGTACTCATGTAGCCACGGACGACCCAGTAGGAGGTTGTAGTTGACGTCAGCGTCCACGACATAGCAAGTCACCTCGGTTCTGAGGTTACCAATATGGCACTTCAGCCGTATTTTGTCCAGTAGCTCGCTTTTGCTAGCATTGAAGCCGTTGATTGTCGTGTTGGAGGCGCCAGTCGGTACATTGGGATCCCCAGTGTTGAGAGCAGCGTCTTTGGAATGATGCTGAGGGAAGACCCTGGATCGATCTGAATCCGCTTCACCTTGACGGAACCGATATACCCTGTATAATACAGCGGCCTATTGTGTCGGTTGTATTTGAGCAGCATGTCTTGCTGGGTGAAGGTTATGTTGGGATAACCTCATTCGCACAATGGCAATGCGCACATGTAGTCGGGAGATCTTCACGCTGCTTGACCTGACTGATGAAGGACTCAGCATCCTTCAAAGGTTCACATAGAGCTTCACGAGTGTCCTTGAAAAGACGAAGAAGCTCAAACAGAGATAGGCGGGCGGGAGTACAGGCAAGTTGTGCCAGTATGTCGAAGTTGTGGGGCTTGGCTAGCCCCGAAGCATTCTTCTTTCGCAAAGGCTTATCGAATCGGGCCTCTTCATGCTTCTGTTTATTGGCTGCTGGAGGCTTGGATGGGCCCTCTTCCTGGGCAGCAGGGATGGTGCAAGGAGGCACCACCTCGACGGCAGCTTTGTCAGGTTAGGCGTTCTGATGTGAACGTGTCTGTACAGGAAGTGCCTCTTCTGCAGAGGAAGAGACCATGCAGCAAGACTTGATCTTCCTGCCTTTGGTTTTGGAGGCAGAGCGTACCTCCGGTTGAGTAACCTCGGAGACGACATCAGGGTGAACCCATAAGATCTTTCTCCGAGATGTGGTGAGTGGGATGAGTCCACTCACATTGTCACGAGTAGGTGGTAAGTTAACAACCTCCATTGTCGCCTTTGGGATGGGGACGATGCCATCTTGCGTTGTGGTTGGCGACAAGGTGCCAAATTAGAGTGACACCAGGTTGGCCGAGACCATTTTCTCCTCGTAGTCGACGAAGATAACATCCGCATTGATCATACGCTGGATATAGTTTTTGAGGACGTAGCAGTCCTTAGTTGGATGTCCGACAAACCGATGGTAGTGACAGTACCTCGGATGGTCCACTTTCCCAACCTCGTCGGGACGCTTCGGGTCCGGCAACTTGATCTTGTCACCCTGCTTCAATATCTCAAAGAGTTACAGGGTGTCTTCATCATTGAAAGAATAAACCTCCTTTGGCCTTGGTGCAAGTGGAGGCTTCTGAGTGAGTGCTGATGCACCTTTGGAGGCATTGACAGTTAACGCCTGCTTCCCCTTTATCTCTCATCCAGGGTTGTTGGCTGTAGGCCGTTTTTCCTTGTCCTCAAAGGCAGGGAAGCTGACACCCAGAAGACGAGCATTGGACGCCTTTTTTTTCGGCTGCCTCGGCCTCGATGATCAAGGAACTCCAATCGGGAGGAGGAGTGGAGTTGAGCCAGAGTTTGATCGCAGGCAGCATGTTCATGCTGCAGGAGGAGAGGAGCGAATATTCTGGCATGCCTGGGGACAGTCTGAAGCAGGCTTGTCGGAACCGTTCGATGAATGCTCGAACTATTTCCTTCTTTTTCTGACGTATCTCTATAAGGGACGCCATGGTCATGTCCTTCCCTTCGTCGTAGAAACGGTCGAGGAAGAGACGCGTCAAGTCGTTGAAGGAAGATATGGATTTGTCGGAAGACTGCAGTACCAGTCGTACGCCACTCCTTTAAGTGCCCCGACAAATATGCTGGTGAGTAGTGTGTCCTCCTTCGGGAGATGTCCCGTTTGAGACTGGAAATACGTCAGATAGCGACGCGGAGAGTCCTTCTCGTCGCATGGCGTCAATGTTTATGGTTTATATTTGGGAGGATAAACCACTTTATTCTATTCGAGGGGATATGGTTGGGGGATCCCCATCTTCTGGCGCTCCCCTTGTCTGTTCATGGATTCGAAGCGCTCGCATAAGTCCCTGATCATTTGATGGTACCGCCTGGAGTTGAACATTTGATGGCTCCGACGTCCGTGGTGCTTCGCGGCGATCTGTATCCAAGGATACCCGTTGAAGGGGTACACTTGATTCTCCATTGGCCCCTGGATTAGGACCGACAGAAGGTGCACTGGCCAAAGCTGACCGTATCTCAAACACTGCTTGAGTCAGTATTTTCATGGAGGCAGAGAGGGTTTTGAGTCCTCCCTCCAAGGTATCCATGCGCTGGACAAGGTCTGCTGGCGGCGCATCTGGCTCGGCATCACCCCCAGTCATGTATAATGTCATGACAAGGCTGGAAGTGGATGGATCGGTTGAGGCTTCACTCTCGGCCTCACTCTCCTGTAGGGGAGTTGCCTCTCCTGGAGCTTCGTCCTGGCTATCCCCAGCTACGTTCTGGAGGACACCCTCGTCTTCAGGAGAAGTATCCGCAAGGGCCTGATTACCCCCACTTCTGTCTTGGAAGACTTCTTCGTCTTCGAGGCGCAGATTCACAGGGGCTAGACTACCCCCAGCTATGCCCGGGAGGCTGACTTCGTCTCCAGGATGAAGATCTACCCCAGCTGTGCTCTGGAGGACATCTTCGTCTTCAAAAAGAGGATCAACAAGGGCTTGACTACCCCCATCTTCCTCCAGGATCTTCTTTCTCCTCCGAGTGCCTTCAAACACTCCAGAGGACGGAACAGTTGTCTTGGTTTTCCTTGGCTGGCTCTTGGACAAGGACGAGGAATTGTCAGTCGCCTTTCGAATTGAAGAGGAGTTAGAGATTATGTTGCATGAAGCAACCTTTAATTCTAGCTCCTCTTCAATTGACACCTTATTTCCGAGGCGACGTCGGAGGGGTGTTGATGATTGCAGCCGTTGGAACACCGACTGTCTTGGTGGTGGGACTGCTATTTTGCAACAACAGTTGATGGTGACTACAGCACAGGTGTGCCCTGTGAGGGGCGCATTGTGCTTGTCAATCGACTCTCCTGACCGACATTTGTGAGTGATCATGTCACACAGGTCGTTGGAGGAAAGTGCCACCTTCGCACCCTCATCAGACGTATGGTAAGGCCAAGCGTCGGGGTGGTCAAGTGAATGCTGCGCCCCTTGATCCAACACCAAACAGGCGCTCAGATCAGTAGTAGGGGTACATTACTTAAAGTGACTTGAATGAACCTCGGACGCACAACCAGTGGAGGCACGGGAGTTCAAGACCACAGGGTTTGCCTTGCTCGACTTGGTTGCGAATGCAGTAGATGCGTCCAAGTGAGACAAGGACTTTGAAAGTCGGCTCGTTTCTGGCGCAGAAGCACCCGAGTCGACCTTATACAGCTTACCATCAGCAGCGCGCATGATTGTGAGCGTATGCTTCTGGTTTACTGCCGGCATAGCACATTTGAGACGTATGGCCCGTGCTGTCTTAGACTTTTTTGTACCAGCCTGCTGGGGTGCATAGTACTCAGAGTCCAAATTCTCCGTGCCACTACAGCGAGTGAATCAGTCAAAGACAAAGACCTTCTGTGGCGCATCAAAGGTGATGCGCAGGGCATTAGCTGCGCCCCTGCTCCGTCGACGCATCTTCCTCTCCTGAGAGGGAAATGGCTGGAGAATGCGGTCAGCCGCACGTTTCCCCGAGAGATGCGCTACACCGGTGGGCGCATCTTGACTGCTGAGGACGTCAGCAGGAAGGGTAGGCTGTATCGGTGCATCCCCTTTGGTGGTGGTGCCAGAGGCGTCGACCTTGCGCGCCCAGACTCGGCGAGTCTTCTTCGGCTTCGACAGCCGCTTCGAAGGACTCGTACTGCCTTCAGAGATGAACTCCTCATACGCCTGTTGATTGAGGCGTATGACCAGCATCTTGTGGGAGGAGCCCACCTTCACGTCGTCGTATTGCGACGCAGCTTTCTCGGTGGAGGAGAAAGTGGTCCCCAGCAGAGTCGCCAGCTTGTTTGCCATTAAAATCTTTTGATTGCAAATTTCAATTACAAACAGAATAGTGTTACAATATAGGACTTAGATGTAGTCCTAGGAGTACACTTTTGTTTATCTGGGTCCCTTGTGCCGATGGAGCGAGTGGTAATGCGTTGACTCCGTTGACGATCTGACGACGGTTATCGGTTCTCTGAAGGTCTGAGTTATTCTGGGTGCTGGAGCTTGCAGAGAGAAAGAAGACGTTGAGTGTCTATATCTGCCTCTCTCTGCGTATATGTAGGTTCGTAGGTCTGTCTATATGTATTCTTCGTCTGTGAAAGAAGGAAATGATCTCCCTCTTTATAGTTTTGCAGGCTGGCTGCTCATGTGCGCATATGTAGGATGTGCCTGTACGTGGGGACGCCACGTGGTGATTGCTGATGGAGGCACATGGACGATGCGCTCTGATTGAGGAGTTGAATCCTTCATGTTGTATTTGTGGGCTGCGGTCGAGCTGACACGTAGCAATGGAGAGGATCTTTTAGTTGCTGAGATCTTGGGTGATTAGCACCCCTTCATAGGCTGAATCGAGTCAAAGGACACGTGTCGTAGGTCCATGGCTCAAAGATCTCAGATTTGGTGGGGAGTGATCTGATAGGATGCGCCTGGGATTGGGCGTATGAGAAGACTTTGGCTTGTAACCTTTAGGAGTCATGAACCAGTCTGGGCGTACGGCTTTTAAGACGCATACGAGGCTTCAGTAGTGACTTGACTTCTGTCAGAGAAAAGTCTGAGGCGCATGGCTTTTGAGGCGCATGCAGAGATTTGGGCGCATGGCTGCGGAGGCACATGCAAAATGGTTGGGCGGCCACGTGGCTCGTAACTGCCGAAGGAGAGTAATGATGATGCTGACGTCGACGATGCTTCGTCTTCTGAAAAAGCTATCAACTGTTCAGTCCTCGGGGGACGTGCTGCCAACTCTGTCAGACTTCAGCATTTAATGTTCTTTGACAGGTGATAGGCTGTTGAGTGGACACGTCGATCTTCGTTCCACTAGGCACATAGGGACGCGTGGGGCACAATCTTATGAGGCGCTTGGTGCTGATGGGCGCATCTGTATGATGCGCGGTCTGACTGGCACATCCGTTTGTATGACACGACTTTATTGGTCCGACTGTTACGTTCTTCGAGTGCTTTAAATAGCCATTTTTGACTTGGCTGAATTCGAAGCGTCAGGTTCATCACCATTAATGTAAATTTATTGTACGGGATTCGGAGAGCCCGCCACTTGGCGTATGGGCTTGATTTGCCCGGCCTATAAATAGTGGCAAAGAGAGAGTTTGCTTCTCGTTCTCTCACGTCCTCCCGAAATGTATTTGTTTGCTCGAGCACATTCTGTTGATGAGATGCTCCCGAGGGTGAAGATGCGATGCATTATCTTTATTGATGTACTTGAAGGTGACTGTTACATCCAAAAGTTGGAGTTGAGGGCTTCTGAGGCAGACGGAAGGTGCCTGTTGCATCCAAAGATCGGGATGCTCGAACCTCGTCTCCGTTATGCTGGAAGAGCCGTAAATCAGAATTACGGTGCTCCGATTATCTTCCTTGGGCTTTGGGAGAGCTCCTCCTCCTGCCAGAGTGGGTGTTGCCCATTCTGGTTGTGTTGAAAGCCTCCTTTACGGTGCTCTCCTCTTCCTTTGGAGAGCTCTTCCTCCAGCTAGGGGGTTGATTGCCCACCCTCGTTCTGCTCAATAAATGCTTCTTTAGTCGAAGCATTTGATCGGGTCGAAGTGGCGCATATGCTGAGACTTCATGATGTACATAACTGAGGCTCTTGAAGAGATGCGCCTGACTGAGACGCTGAAGGGCGGCACATAACTGAGCTGCTGAAGGGATGCACATAACTGAGCCGCTGAAGGGATGCACATAACTGAGGATGCACATAACTGAGCTGCTGAAGGGATACGCCTGGCTGAGACGCTGAAGTGATGCGCCAAGCTGAGACGCTGAAGTGATGCGCCAAGCTGAGAGCGCATGGCGGTTGCTGCGCCTAGCTGTAGACTTGGGGTCTTTTCTATGTAGAAGTTCTCCTTTGTACAGCTCTTTTTTTGGACATGTAATAGACTTTTATATGAAATAAAAATCTTCTTTTAATGTTTATGCTTTTGTTATTTGCTGTGCCGAGTACTTCATCCGAGCTCCCTGGCGCATGTAATGTTAGGCGCATAGGATTTCTGGTCCTGAAATTCCATGCTTCTACACGCGATACAGGGGAGGTGGAGAATAGGTCAGGGGAGATCCAGGTGACTCTCTCTCAACCTCTCTCTGGTGATATATGATTTGTGGTGGTGTCGACCGGTTGTGGCCGAGGGGTGGAGACGGTGACCGTGGGTGTGAACTTGGCTGGTCGGCGGTGGCATTTTCGTGTGGCGGCGAGGAGTCCTGCCAGTTGGCCGTGGGTGTGGTGTGTTGTATGCTATAATGGCGTTGGTCGGGAGAATCGAACTTGGCGTCGGTGGTGGTGGTGCTCGGGTGTGCTGGTATTGATGGTGGAGGTGGTGACAGTGGTGGTGTGTCGGCCACAAGGGGAGGAGGAAATGGTGTCGATCGTCGTGGTGATGATGATGGTAGCTCGGGTCGATAGGGAGTCGGGTTTGTGCGGTGGTGAGAAATCGGAGGGGGTTCGGCTACAAGGCCTATGGTGAATGTTGGCAGGGGATCGGTTTCATGATGATGGTGGTGGGTGGCGTCGGCCAGGGAGGAATGGCCGGGAGCTGTGGTGTGCCAATGTAGGTGGTGGTGTGGCCAGAGGTCTGGCAATGGTCGGAGAGAATGGAGGAAAGGTTGGCAGCAAAAAAAAGGGATGGCGGCTGCAGTAGAGAAAAGGAATTTGGGGGATTTTCTAGGTTGTAAAACATTGGGTTGAGTGTCTATATATAGGGGAATGGAAAAACCCTAAAATTATGTACATGTAATAGAATTTAGGAAAAATTGGTGAAAAATACTAACATACTAACAACTAACAATTTGTATTCCGTAGTTTAGTTAATTAATACTAATTATTTATCAACTATTTATAAAAAGATACTACTACTAGTTAATTTATCATTGGTACAAAAATAGATGTTAACGAATGAATAAATCATCATTAGCTAATTGCAATTTAGCTAATGCCCATCGAAGTCGTTAGGACCGACATTTGTCACTACCAATTTTCAAAATAAAGGTAAATTTTTCATTTTCTATATTCCTATATTTTGTGAATATTTATTTATTAATATTGTATTTTTGGGGATTATTTAGTCGGGTTTGAGACTCGTCTAGTTTTGACTTGTGTTAGTGGTCCGGTTAGCTTAGACACTAGTCGGAGCCCAAGGATTAGCTAGGCATGGCCCATAAACCCAACTCATTCGGCTAGTGCAATTAGACAAACCCACAGGACAAATTAACTCATTTAGAGATTAGGACTTTGACCAATTTGACCCCAAATCTTTTCATGCACCTAATTAACCAAATTGAACCTATTAGGGGCTAATTAGACTTTTCCCATGGACCCTAACCTAGCATCTATGGCCGGCCATGAGGGGGAGTCATCTCCATTTCATTTCATTCCAAGTAGCCTCCATTTCCCCCCAATTTGGTATTCTTCCCAACTTGAGAGCAACCACCATTGATTTCTCTTCCAAATCCACTCATTCCTCCACCAAATTCTCTCATTCTTTCAAGAAGAAGAAGCCTACAAGGATTGTGGAGCCAAGAGTAAGGAGAAGAGTCCATTTGCTAGAGGAGTACATGTCGGGTTCGTGTCCATTGGTTGTTCATTGGAAAACCACTTCCAATAGGTATCTCTCTCTAAACTCTCCATTTTTATGCATATAATTGGTTTGAACCCATAGGAACCTACCCCCATAAAGGGATGACCCTTAGGAATGACTTAGAGGCTCTATTGAGTTCTCATTGGGAAGTTGGGATAGGTTTTTGCCACCCATGGAGAAAATACGAGGGTGACACACCAAGTGTTTGTAGAAATGCCCAATAGGCTATTTTCAATCCTAATTTCAGTCTTGTGCATGAATGAGAATAGGTTAGTCATGGTTAAGATGTCCCATTTGGTTTTCATATGGTTTCCTACATATATAGGTATGTAATTTTGGCCTACAAGTCATGTATATAGGTAGCTATGTGATATTTTGTATATATATATATATATATATATATATATATATATATATATATATATATATATATATATATATATATATATATATGGGCTATTTTTATATGATATTTATATATAGATATGTGTATGATTGTGTCTTGGTGTGATGTGAGAGATGGGGGAGCATGGCTAGCTAATGGATACCTCATTTGGCCTTGGTTAGTGGTGGTTTGGTTAGTGGTTGTGGGTTGTGTTGATAGAGTGAGGGAGTTTGACGTTGGTTTGTGATAGTGTGTATTTGTATGTGTTTGAGATGGGAGGGGGATTTGAGTGAGTATATAGGAGAGTTTGTGAACTGTGATTGAGTGAAGAGAAGGGGGGAAAGAGTGGCTGCATGGAGTGGCAGCAGCAGCTAGAAGAGCACACAGCAGCAGCAATATGGGACAGCTGCAGCTGCTGCACTCAGCAGCAGCAACAAGGGCAGCAGCAAGGCAGCCCCCCCATGTGTGTGTGTGTGGTTGATAGATGGAGATGTCTAAGTTAGTTTTCATATATATATATATATATATATATATATATATATATATATATATATATATATATATATATATATATATATATATATATTTATATATATATATATATATATATATATATATATATATATATATATATAGAGAAAGAGAGAGAGAGAGAGAGAGAGAGTTAGTATCCTATATATATGTGTGTTATTATCTTAGAGTTAGGATAGTATCTTAGATGAGTAGCTAGTGTCTTATGATACTAGAAGTTAGTATCCTAGATGAGTTAGTTAGTAGCTTAGATGTAGATAAGTTAGTATCTAGAGATATCTAAGTTAGTATGTTAGATTGTGAGTGGTATCTTATGAGATATCTAAGATATATCTAAGGTAATTAGCAAGGTAATGAGAGTTACCTATAGCCTAAGGATAAGGTACTAGCCTAAGGTAGATTGGTATTACCTTCTAGCCTAAGGGTAGGATATTACTAGGATATGGTATTATCTAGTATCTAAGGTTATGGATGTTAAGGTATTAGTTACCTAGGCTAAGGTATGGGGTTTCCAACTTAAGGTATTGGTATTGGGATACCAATAGAGATAAGGTAAATGATATCTTGGTAGGTAGTGACTAGAAACAGGATATTTGACTTAGATATGACCTTGTTTGACCAAGGTTGACTATTTTGACGGAAACTCAAACACTACTAAAATCTGTCAAATCAGCGACGCCGCAGGACGTCGCTAAACAGGAAAAATATGTCGCTAATTTTAATTAGCGACGTTTGGACGTTGTCGCGATTAACCTAGTCGCTAAACAACACGACGTCGCAATACGTCGCTATTGTGACGACGCAAACACGTCGCTAATTCAGCGACTACCAGCGACGTAAAATGACAGCAGTTACCGACGTCACCTAGCGACGTTGAGCGACTTGACATGCATCGATGCTGACCTGGCTTGTGAGCCAAATGGCGATGTTCTGCGACGTTGTTACGTCGCTATAGTACCGACATATAGTGACGTTTAGCGACGTGGTAATTAGCGACGTTTAGTGACGATCAGCGATAGTTTTCATCACAGTTAGCGACGTTCCGATACTTACTTAGCGACGTTAACTTCCGTCGCTAGCCGTCGCTGAACGTTGCTGAACGTCGCTAATTTTGGAAAAAAAATAAATAAAAAATACAGCATTTGCAGCATCCCCTACAGCATTTGCAGCAGATACACAAAGTATCAAACAACACAGATACACAATCACGAACACAAATGCGTATCAAACAGCGACGGTGTGTATCACGAACACAAAGTATCAAACAGCGATGGTGTGTATCACGAACACAGTATCAAACAACATAGATACACACAATCACGAACACGTTTGAAACACAATCTCATCAATCAACACAGATATATGAAAAATTGTAACAACAATGTCAAACATAATGGTCCACATAAGAATAATGTATGTATAACCACATAAAAGACCCAACAATGGGCCATCACACAACAATATATATATATGTCGACTACGGCTGATCAGGAGGTGCATCACCGCTCCTGGAAAGAAGGTAAGCATACTGCTCAGGTGTAAGAACCACCGACGACGATGAAGGAGGAGGCAATGCAACCGCTGGAGAAGGAGGCAGTGTAACCGCTGGAGAAGGAGGCAGTATAACCGCTGGAGATGGGTACGTCTGCGTCTCCTCTAGGGCTAGCAGTCTGGCGCTGTATTGCTCCATGCAATCCGCTATCCTAGTAACAGTGTCGTGAATGGACTCCTGCGTCCCCTGTACGTGCCGCACGGTGCGCTCGAGCTCGTCAAAGCGTGCGGTGACCGACGCAGCATCCACTTGCGCCTGAGACCCTGGCAGCTCAGAAATCCTCCTCAACATATCATCGCACAGCTCAGCAATCTGGCGGGCAATGGTACCCTCAACTCGGGACGACTCGGCCTGTGACGGCTGTGATTGCGCACTGGCAGAGGGAGCCCTGGATGCCTGCGTCGCAACAAATATGCCGTAGGACCCCGTACCGTAGTACGTACCCCTCCGAAGACCACCAACAGCGGTCTTCCAGAGCGCATCCTCCGACTGAGACGGAGAGGGCTGCGATGTACCAACCCCTCCCTCTGCCGGTGCACTAGCACTCGCACGCTCATCACGTAGCCTAACAAACTCGTCCTAGAAATTATTGTGCATCTCTATACATCAGTACTTACCTAAATTAGCCTAATAAACGTCTAAAGTATTTAATTATTATTAACTATATGGTTATCTGTATATTCTTCAAGTTGTGTTAAAAATTAACAAAATATAAATTAGTACTTATATAGCTCTGAGTAGCCCGGTCGTCGATGAGCTTCCCGTCCTTCCGATGGGTGGCCAGGAAGACGGTCACCATGTTTGCGTCCTCACCCCTCTGTACCTGCATGTTTGTTATATTTTATTCTTTAGTAAAATAGAAAATTATATACTCCCACTATCAATAAAATCTTATATATTACAATAAATTATATGCCAGACGACGGAAATGCTCCGTCATAGGAATCGATCCACCACACCACTTTTCGGCCCTCGTCCTAGCCGCCTTCGCCTTCTCCGACCGCTCTCTGTACCGGGGCTCCTCAAATCGAGCCCTCATCGTGGTCCACTGTTCAGGTGTGATCCAATGAGCAATCGGCTTTCCGGAGTGCTGACGAGCTTTCTGATCGTCAATTGCATCACGGATCAACTTGGCGACGACGGCAGGAAACTGCCTCTCAATCTGCTCGACCCGGTGTGGTAGATAAAAATAAGTCCTCTACAAGAATTACAAATTAAAATAATAAGTTCTAAAAAATGCTTAAAATTATATTAATCATACTAAATTAACTATCTTTAGTTACCTTGAAGTGGGCAAACCAGAATGCCTTTCTCTCTTCCGAGGCATCCGAGTAGTTGATCCACGAACCCCCCATAGTTGGACCTTAGAAAGGAGCCCAACGCTCTCTGTACCGACGAGGGACGATATCTGTATACAACGATAATCGACGTATTAATGAATATATATATATAGATATACAGACATGCATAATATATATATATATATATATATATATATATATATATATATATATATATATATATATATATATATATATATATATATAACTTACTTTGTAGGATCGTCGGCCCAAATCTCTATCCTCGTCTCGTCCTGAGGTGCGCATGGAGGGTCGCTCTGGTATGGATCCGCCCGGGCGGGAGTAGGGACTACCTCCTCCACATGCCCCCCACCCGCCATGCTGCTGTCAGCGGTAGGAAGGCTAGGGGAAGGAGTATGATCAGCAAGCCTGGAACTGCTCGTCGCAGGTGTACTGCCACCCGGACCTGCGACCGTATGATACAATGGAGTGCTCGGGTCTGACGATGGTCCGGAGCCATCCTCTGGTAACGGAGCTCTCTGTCCACCTAAGGACACGGCTCATCCTGGCCTATCTCGGCGTCATCCTGAGGTGCCTCCGCGTCGTCCTGCCATGCTGATAATAACATTGAAGTTCATAATTTAAGATTACCGAAATATGAATACATCAAAATCACAGTTTATGATTGAAAATATAAATAAATACAATGACAGTTTAGAAATATCTACATACATTGGAGTTCATAATTTAAGTTTTCAAAAATCTGAATACTAATAGAAATGATCATAGTTCATAATTTAAGATTACAGAAATATGAATACATCAAAATCACAGTTTCTCAATCATCATCTGAAAATTCATCTTCTTCGTTTGCCTCCTCCTCCTCCTCCTCCTCCTCATCCTCTTCCTCTTCCTCCTCATCGTCACTAGCATCTCCTTCGTCTTCTCCTTCGGATACTTGTACCTCTTCTACACAAGTAGATATTGAATGGGAAACTTCTGCCGAGTCGACATCAACTGTATTTGGTACAAGAGGCAGCTCGTCCTCCTGATAAGCCACTTCGTCGACGTCGTAGGTATTTCTGGCTTTAGTCTTGCATACTGCCCACCAGTCGTACCTCGTTGTTCCCCGTCTAGGATATGTTGTAAAATATACGAGTTGAGCTTGACTTGCTAGAATAAATGGTTCGTATCCTTGGTATCGACGACGGTAGTTAATATCCACAAGACCATGCTTGTCAATTTTCCATCCTTGATCTTGTATGGGATCGAACCAATCAACTTTGAACAACACGATCTTGGCAGGCTCTATGCCATAGTTGTACGTCAATTCTACGATCTCCCGTAAGACGCCATAGAAATCATTGCCTGGAGTGACATTTTTGTAGTTTGTAGATTTGATACACAAGCAACTGTTTTTTGTGGAATCAAGATCCAGGAAGCTATCTCTGATGAGAGCATTTGTTGACTTGAACTTAAACCCATTCACGCAATAACTTGGCCATATTTTGACGACATAAATTGGTCCCTTGGCAAGAGTTCTAATAGATTCATTCTCAAGGATGACGTCCGGACGATCGACCTAAACACGAGAAGATACAAAATTAAGTTTAATGTTAAGTTATTTCTTGTGCAGTTGTGAATGGAGGAAGATTCTAACTAGCTTCTTACGTACATACGCAGTCAACCAAGACGGGAAATGAAGTCTCATTTCTTCTTCTACTTCTTCATCTGCAATGTATGGTCTACTTGACCTCACCTTATCATTAAATTTGCTAAAAACCAATAAATATCGGGATATACTCGTTAAATTATAATAACGTAATCAACAAATAGATGACTTGAACGTTGAAGTTTTTTACTTACCACTCTAGCTTTTCTACTTCATCCTCCTCGCAGTTGAGTAATATATATAACTGGACAGCCTTTAGTTCCTCATCATTCAAATATCTCTTTTTTAGTTTTCCAGAAGGCTTTCCAAGAGCATTGAAGACTTTCAATAATGCATCATTATATTCTATATCTCCATTGTCGTTCCTCGGAGCTCTTATTCTATTTGTAGCAATATGAGGCTTGAAATACATTGAACAAAAGTTTGTAATCTCCTCAAGGACATAGGCTTCACAAATAGAACCCTCGACCCGTGTCTTATTTTTTACCTTCCTCTTCAAGTGGTTTAGATGGCGCTCGAACGGGTACATCCACCGATAACCGACGGGCCCACCAACACGTGCCTCATATGAAAGATGAATTGGCAAATGCTCCATAGAGTCGAAGAATCCAGGAGGGAACACCCTCTCAAGCTTACACAATATTACTGCAATGTCCTTCTCCTGCTTTTCAAGCCGATCGATGAGCAACTTAGTAGAATAAAGATCTCTGAAGAATATGCTAAGCTCTGTCAGTAGATCCCAAACGACCTGAGGTAAGAATTCCCGAAATGCAATCGGGATTAACCTCTCCATAAAAACGTGACAGTCGTGTCTCTTCATACCCTGTAGTTTGTTCTCCTTCGGGTCAACACATCTTTTCAAATTCGATACGTACCCGTCTGGAAATTTTAGGCCCTGGATCCACCTACAAAGTTTACCTTTGTCCTTCTTGTCCAGTGAGAAAATGGCCCTTGGCTGCTTATACTTTCCACTGCCTTCCTTTATCAAATACAACTTTG
The DNA here is from genome assembly GCA_029216955.1 of Iris pallida. NCBI lineage: Eukaryota > Viridiplantae > Streptophyta > Magnoliopsida > Asparagales > Iridaceae > Iris > Iris pallida. Next base: position 4,801,174 of record JANAVB010013600.1, on the reverse strand, counting down.
GACGTCTGCATATTTCTTCTAAGTCCAACCTGGCCTTGGGTTTGTCTTTCGTCTTCCCCTTTACGTCCATCACAGTATTTATTATATAGTCAAATACATTCTTCTCGATATGCATGACATCCAGGTTATGTCTGAGAAGATGGTCACTCCAATATGGTAGGTCCCAGAATATACTCCTCTTCGTCCAGTTGTGAGCGCGGCCAAATCCATCACACTTGTACCCCGCTGTAGGCTCTTCAATAGCACTTGACAATTCTTTAACTTCCTCCCATATCGTGTCCCCGGACCACCGTGGCGGTGGACTAGACTTCTCTACTACGCCAGCACGAAAAGCATTCATGTTCCTCTGGTACGGATGATCCTTTGGCAGGAACTGTCGATGACAATCAAAGAAGCACGATTTTTCTTCGTGTTTCAAACGGAAAGCCTTAGTGCGATCTATGCAATACGGACATACGAGACGACCATGGGTGCTCCAACCCGATAACATTCCATAGGCCAGGATATCATTGATGGTCCACATTAGTGCGGCCCTCATCTGAAAGTTCTGTTTTCTGGAAACATCATATGTGGTTGCACCTACTTCCCACAACTGATTCAGCTCATCTACCAAGGGCTGTAAGTATACATCGATGTTCCTCTTCGGGTTCTTCGGACCTGGAATAATAACAGTTAGGAACATATAAGGAGTCTTCATACACATCCAAGGCGGCAAGTTGTACGGAGTAACAATCACAGGCCTACAAGAATATTGTGAGCCCGAAAGTCCAAATGGGGTAAAACCGTCGGAGGAAAGCCCCAATCTGACATTATGCGGCTCCGAAGCAAAATCGGGATACACTCGATCAAAGTGCTTCCATGCTTCTCCGTCGGATGGATGATCTAGTACTCCATCTATTTGTTCCCGCTTGTGCCAACTCATATTATCAGTTGTCTCCTTTGCCATAAACAACCTCTGCAATCGCGACGTCAAAGGTAAATAGTGCATCGAATCTGTTGACTTGCGTGCACCAAAAGTCCTTGTTGTACTAGTTGCCTTGAAGCGATCGGCACCACAAAATCTGCAGTCGTCTTCATCCTTGTCGTCCTTATAGTACAACATGCATCCGTTGCGACATGCATCAATTTTTTCATATCCCATCCAAAGCGATCTCACCATTCTCTTGGATCGGTAGAAGTCTTTAGGTAACTTGCCACCCTCCGACAATATATCTTTAATTAACTCCAGGATTCGGTTGTAGCATTCTTGAGACATGTTAAAATCTGATTTTATGCTCAACAATCTTGTAATCACCTCCAACGGTGAATGGTTATCACAACCAGGATATAAAAGAGTCCTTGCATTCTCCAGCAACTCCATAAACTTTGCAGCATCGGCATTCGGTGCCTCCTCAGCTGCATATTGATTGTTCGGATCGAAACTAGGTCCCGCAGCATCAAAAACTATGTTCGTCCACCCTTGGTCGTAATCAGCATGCTCGTGGACATCTACATAAGGCTCCACATAAGGCTCCGGCTCGGAGGCTAAAGGCACAAGTTCTCCGTGTGCGGTCCACTGATAATAATTTGGCATGAAACCCCTCGAATACAAATGATATGTCACATCCAATTCCGAATGATATTTCAAGTTGCGACATCTCACACATGGACACTTAATTTTTGTACGGTCCATGTAATGAGGGAACGCCTTGGCAAACTGCAGGAACTGTTGCACACCCTGTATAAATTTATCCCTCACACCGCATATGTCATCAGGATGACGATTGTACATCCACAAACAGTTCTGTAGATAGTAATTCATATCCATTTTAAGATAATTCTGCAAAGATTGACACAGATAATAATTCATCAGGATGACGATTGTACATCCACAAACAGTTCTGCAGATAGTAATTCATATTCATTTTAAGATAATTACTGCAGAAAGTGAAGACAGACATGAACTGACGCACGAAAGTGACGATTGTACGACCACAAGTTTTATGTTCTTCAACGATATATTTCATATGCATAATTACCAAGTGTGAGAACGGATGGCTCAGAACACAACCAAAAATTCATTCTAGCATACATTAGTGTGAATCATCTATGTTCTGTATATATGGTGTAGTATATGTTCTTATCGAATATAGTATCTGAAGGATGTAACAGAATCAATAAGATGAACACACAAAATGTAATACTAAGACATTATCTACTACTAAAAGATGTAGTGATAGGTTGTTGTATCATCATTGCCGAGTGATGGGGGTCGAAGGATAGTCAACTTTATCTACGGCTACATAGTTTCTGCCTCGCCAGTTAAATGGCTGCAGGGACTATGTCCTGATCACGATGTCGTACCGTAGATTAATGCAAATTTCTTATAGCAAATGTCGTACATAGATTTCTGTCTCGCCAGTCGAATGGCAGATAAAAAGGTTATATTCGATTTTTTGTCAAGTGTGAGAACGGATGGCTCAGAACACAACCCAAAATTTATTCTAGCATACATTAGTGTGAATCATCTATGTACTGTACATATGGTGTAGTATATGTTCTTATCGAATATAGTATCTGAAGGATGTAACAGAATCAATAAGATGAACACACAAAATGTAATACTAAGACATTATCTACTACTAAAAGATGTAGTGATAGGTTGTCGTATCATCATTGCCGAGGGATGGGGTTCAGAGGACAGTCAACTTTATCTACGGCTACATAGTTTCTGCCTCGCCAGTCGAATGACTGCAGTGACTGTCCTGATCACGATGTCGTACCGTAGATTAATGCAAAGTCTTTATAGCAAATGTCATACATAGATTTCTACCTCGCTAGTCGAATGGCTGTAGGGACAGTGTCTGACTTGGTGTATCTCACCATTTTTCCAAAATGCCTGACATTCAAACTCAGAAAATAGTTGCTAACTGATATCACTGTTCAGTTAAGCCTATTCTCAGGTTAATCCTTATTCCAATATCATTTTCCAATAGGAATTTATCTAAGTCCATATCAATAGACAAATTTCCTTTGGGTAACATGAACTAGCCAAGCCATCATACCTAGGTATCAAGTCTCTTATACAGGACCTACCTATCTGCCTTTAACATAAATTATACAAATCAAACTAGTCTTAAACACTGGTACCAACTGCATGAACATGACAGTCCCTAATTTGTACTGGATTTATCCTACCTCTGAGTGTGCAAAGGACCTGAGTGCCCCTCCTAAAAACCAAAGAAAAGTGGAATCACCCAAGAGGAAGAAAAAGAAAGTTGGGCAACACAGTCCATGCTTTCTTTGTTTCTTTCTTTCTTTCTTGCCACTAGGAAATGATGGGAACTTGATGGCATTGGAGACCAAGACATGCGCAAAACGCCAGGTTGGTGCGCATGTGACATGAGTGGGGGATGCTTGGTGGAAGGAAAGAAAAAGAAGGAGCTACTCCTTGTGGGTTGTGGTCACACACACTACACTAGCAAATATGGATGGATATCATACATAAATTTACAACATTATCTCCACTGTTCTGAAACCAACCAACCAGTATTTGCCTGTTCCTGTGAACCTCTTCATAACAAGCTAATTATGAGACAAGACATCAATCACCAACAATACATCAATCCCCAACGAAATATGTCTTGGGTCATTCTGAGATCAGAAAATTGCATATATATAGCATTGAGTTTCGTTAAAATTGCTCCCAAAGTAAAGAAGTTCTGAAAATTATCATGAAATACACAAAACGCTCTTTTAAAGAACATTTTTCATAGAAGTTACATCAGAGCAAAGAAGTTCTGGAAATTATCATGAGAACCCTAAATTTTTCCCAGTATCAGCAAATAGGGCTCGGACCCTAAATTGGATATATTAACATTTTTTCCAGTATCAGTAAATAGGGCTCGAACTCTAAATTGGAATTCCAATCCAAGAGGAGGAGGGAACTGGGAAGCGGGGACAGGAGAGAGTGTGTGTGTGTGTGAGAGAGAGAGAAAGAGAGATGTGGGAGCTACCTGAGGAGGAGGAGGAGAAGGAGGAGGTCGGAGAAGCGCCGCGGAGGAGGAGGCCTGAGGAGGGAAATCGTCGGAGGAGCGCGCGTGCGAAAAATTGGGGGGGGGAGAATTTGTGAATGATCGAAAAGAAAACCCTCGCAGCCTATATGAAACATTTAGCGACGTTCGAAATGGACGTCGCTAAACGTCGCTGATATTTAATAAATGGCGACGCTGCTTAAAGTACGTCGCTACACGTCGCTACATCAGCGACGTGTACCGACGAGCTTGCGACGCAGGTTCCCAGTTAACAAATTGCAGTTGCTAGACGTCGCTGTTTGTCGCTGTTGGCGACAAACAGCGACGTCTTAGTTAAACGTCACTAAGCCCCCAAAAATTAGCGACGTTCTATCTTGGAGTCGCTAAATACGTCGCTGATATGACTTATTTTGGTAGTGAAAGTAGAGTCAACATTTGACCTAGATTGGACTAGGAGTTGACCAGAGTTGACTAGTTGACCAAAAGTCAACTATGGTTCAACCATTGACCTAGTTTGGATTAGGAGTTGACCAGTTGACCAAAAGTCAACTGTCGGTCAACCTTTGACCTAGTTTGACTTAGTTTGATCTAGATTGCATAACATGCACTAGAAAATCATGCCTAACACTGTTAAACCTTATTTAACTCATGTATATTTTATCTTTAGATCTGTGACTTTACTCTGAGTCTCGATTCACATTGACAGCTCAGGACCGCAGGCGAGTACATTCTCTGATAGTTTTTATTGTCTTGATATCTACTATATCTGATTCAGTTGTAGTATTTTACTTAATTCTCGACATGAGAATACACGGACTAGTATACGTCAGATCCTGTCATACGATGTTATTCCTGGATTACCTGGTATATGGGTACTTTGTTCGATCTTGTTTCTTGTACTTGTATAGACACTATCACGACCTGCACCCTATTTAGGGGCACGAGAACGTGGGTACGTCCAGCCTACGCCGCACTGTCGGCGGTAGAATGCTGTATAGGTCATCTATAACATCTAACATCTAACAACAAGATATATAATCCTATCATCTCTGTATGAAGGTATAATATAACATCTCTACTATATAATCTCAATCACAAGTCTAAGGAAGATAGAGCACGATATGGAATCAAATAAAAGAAAAAACTGAATATAAATAGAGTTATCACACCACACAAAATAGATGTCCAACACAAATAAATACAAGTCACGAATATAAATAAGTCTCAACTAACAATCAGAATAATCTGATACAAAATGAAAGCTATAAAGTATTAAGCTATAACTAAGCACACTCTACTGGGCTAGGTCCTCCTCTGGCTATTGTGTACCACACTCATAAGTCTCATAGAAGGTAGGACAGTCATCTATATCATCTGTAATATTTTTAACAATATCCAGTCAGGATTGGAATGCGCATATCTCATCTAGAAATTCCAAGTAAATGACAAGGACTATAAAACAGTTAAAGACAGTTATATTGATGAAATAGTAAGACAGCCAAAAACCTATAAGAACAAGTAATGGAAGAAAACTATCATATCAAAATAAAACAATATAAAGGTGAACTAAAAATATAAAACTGTAATAAACAATGTGTTTTGGAATACCAGTTAGATATGTGATCGGCCTGGGATATTCAATGCTTATACTAAGGAAAAGCTAGCTCAACCATATGTGCAATATATGCTTAGCTAGTAGCCGATAATTACATTATTTGTCGATAGTTCTTGATAACATATCTATCTAATATTACTCCCGTCCCGACTGATACGATGGATCCAAAATCATGACACGTCACTAGCCAATGTTATCCAATATTAGTCAATGTTATTCAACGTTATCCAATATTAGCCAATGTTATTCAATAGTATTCAATGTTATCCAATGTTATCAAATACCAACGAGAACAGTATTTAATAGCATCGATGATGTAAGGTAACATCTCATGACTGAATATTCGATGACAATACCAATCCGTGTACAATCGTGCCAAGAATCATAGTAGACATCCAATAGAACTAACTATAACTGAAATACAGTAATCACCAAGTAAATGAAAGAACTATCAGAGAATGTACTCACCTGATATCCTGAATGACTGATATGAATAGAGGTCCAAACTGATGTCACAGAGTCCTAATTAGAGCAACACATGTTATAAAGAGTTTAATTTAAAATGATAAAAATTTACAATGCAATCTACATATTTCTAAGTCAATCTAGGTCAAAGTCAACTCTTGGTCAACTCTAAGTCAACTCTGGTCCACCTTGGGTCAAACTAGGAGTCAAGGTTAAGCTTCTAGGGTTTTGGTCAAACTAAGATTAGCGGTCAACATCTATGATACTTAAGATATATTAATATATATACATATCACATATATCCTTACTCATATAGTACCACCCTAACACATACATATAGATATCATATATCAAGTATATACATATCCTCACTATGAACCATAACCTATATCTATCTAATCTCATAATATATATAGATACTATATAACTCAAAAATATATATACCTATCTATATAACCTTCCACAATCTAACATCACCTACTCAAACTCAAATACTTAGACACTAACCCACTAACACTAGGATACCATATCAACCTTGGTCATATTGGTATCCCAATACAAATACCTTGGTTGGAATCCAATACCTTAACTTGGGTAAACATATACCTTACCTTGATATCTTGATATCTTACCTTGGTACCTTGATACCATACCTTGGTCATAAGGTAAACTAATCATTTACCTTGAAGGAAAAGTAATTCATATTTACCTTAAGATACTAACTTGGTATCATGAGATACCAAGATACCCCTCAAATATCTAATTAACTAACTATCTAATGTACTAACATAACATCTTAACTAATATCTAACATATAACCTATAGAGACTAACTTGCTAACATACCAATATCTAGAACTAACATAACCTACTAACATATCAATATCTAACATACTAGATATCTAACATCAAACTATCTAACAACATATCAAATATCTAACAAAATACTAACCTCTACTATCTAACTAACACTCATACTAAAAAATATTACCTAACAATAATATATATATATATATATATATATATATATATATATATATATATATATATGTACTAGATCATACATATACTCGATAACCTATGATACCTACATTCACTTAATATCCATACTACATAGGCTCATAGGTTACACAAAATGCCTATGTCGTATAGTCACTCTTCTACTGAAAATCAATATTGTACCAATTGGGCCTTCACTAAATTCTAGGATTAAATTATGTCGTAGCCCTTCGTATTAGCTTTCCGATATTTCAAACGGATAGCATTTTCGTGTCCGAAAGATCCCGGAATCGCAAAAATAGCGAAATGCGTTCGTCTTTCGTACAGCTGACACTCAAACAGTTCTACAGAAAGTTCTAGAATGCATTTGACCTATTAATATATATATTTGGAAAGCTAACTTCGATACGGTTCTTTTAAAAAAAGGGAAGATTAATCGAAATTCTAAGTTAAAAGTTATGACATTTCTAAGTTGATATGGTTACGAAACATATGGATGAATATTATGACGAATTTGGGTTATTTAGACAAAAGAAACACATCTCACTCTCCACACTACTCAAGACACACATCAAACCACACTCCCCTCTCCTCTAACACAAGCACACCACTAACAACATATCCACACACATCTAAATATATGAAATATATTTAACATACCTATTATATATATACAAAATAGTCCATTATATAAAGAGACATTAAAATGACAAGTTGAGGCTAAAAGTATGACATGTAGACTAAACCAGTAAGATCTAACCATGGGTATCCAAATGAAACTCATTCTAACCATCCTAACTAACATCAATCCATCTCCTAACATGTCTAAAACTAAAATTAAAACATAATTAAACCTATTAGACATTAAACCAAACACATGATGTGTCCTAATTTGAGATCTAATAAGTAGGACATAAGATACAATTCTAACTTGCTTTAGAGAGCTCCAAATGGCCTCAAACTTGAATCTAAAGGGGTACATGCATAGGGATGGATCCTATGGATTCAAAACTAACTAATATGCATAGGAAAATAATTTAGAGGGTTGGTTTTACCTATTGGGAGTGGAATCCCAACGATACTCTCAAGGACACGACTCCGATACGAAGATCCTTCCAAAATAGACACTCCTCCTTACACTTTGCCCCAAATCTTTGCTAGCACCCTCCCTTGGTTGTATGAGAAGGTTGGATGGAAGTTTTGATGAAGGGATGTAAGGATTTGGAGATCAAATCAAAGAGGGCAGCTCTCTAATTTGGGGAAGAACACTTTGTGAAAAAAAAAGTGGCAAGATAGAATAAAATGAAAAGAAGGGAGGCTAACCTACCTATAGTGGCTGCCATTATTGCCCTATTTGGGACTTAGAAGAAAGCCCAATAAGGCCCCTACTAATCCCCCTTGGTTAATTTTAAGTTAGGTTCAAGTTTGGGATCAAAAGGGTTAAGTTTAAGCCTCTAACTTAACAAATCTAACAAGTGAGATTAGTCTAAACTTACTAACTTAATTAGTTGGGTTTGTGGGCTATAACTAACTAATCTTGGGGTCCCGTCTAGAGTCTAAGCTACCCGGGTCACTAACACAAGTCGGAACGCGATGAAAATCAAACCCGACTTAACAAATCCCATAAAATCAACATTAAAATATAAAAATTTCCAAAATATTAAAATATAAAAAATGACCAAAATCACAATACATCAATTCAAATATTATTAAAATAATCTAAAATTCACCAATTAATCAAAATCCTAAATAATTTAGAAGTCACAAAATGACCAAAATATCCTTAGCCTAAAAGTGGTAATTAGCTAATCTAATCACATGGGTTAGGCCTCCAAGATCATGGTTAGTTTCTAGGCTAAACAGTTCTAAGGTTACACTAGCAAAATATCAAAATCACAATGCACTAATTTAAATAGTTTTAAATTAATTAAAATTCACCATAAATTATTATTATTATTATTATTAAATGATAAATTTTTATAAAAGTTCAAGATTATTCTTATTTTAGAAAAGTTGTGGTTACAAATCTACCCTTATAAAAATTTCGTCCTCGAAATTAAGATGGCCATACTCCTTCTAGGTTAAACCTCCAACAATCAAGGTCAAGATAAATATATCTAATAACATGCAAATTGTGGTCCTACTGGTCGTGAATTCACAGTCTCGAATAGGGTCACTATACTATCTATCACAGTACAAAATTTTCTGGCAGGTACTAATGAAATCACAGATCAAGATGGAGAAGAAAAACAGGAAAGAAAGACCTGCTAACCCGTCACCTGCAGCGTCGGTCTTCTCGACCGTCAGCACAAAAGTCCTGTCCCTCTGGTGCTAGGCATGGTTCTGTGCCACAGGTGGCCTAGCTCCCTCTATCTACTTCATGATACTCAAGTAATATCCATACTGATATTCCACTCCATTATACTAGGGCACCATCTATATGGTATCTATTCTGCAATCTGATAATCATACCCGTCTATCCAGAACCATGTTACTAGAATCCTCGTCACACCAGTAAGTATGGCTGCAATAATCCATAGAGTCCGCAACTAAGGTACATACCTCTAGAATTATGGTATTTAAAATTTACGTATTGCCGCTAGCTTGGCTGCGAAAACTTTAAATTCCCACACCCGAGAAATACATTCAAAAATCAGACTCTATACCTTCGCCTTGCTAGCTAGTATGACTGTAGAAGACTCTAGATTCCATAACTGAGGCAACCTATCCCATAAGATTTATCTTGGTAGAAAATCAAGTCAACAATGAAAACTAAGAATCAAATTCAACAACGAACAAGGAAAGGTACACAGAAACTGTCGGAATCAAATTTTGAGATAGTTCATAATGATATCCTCAAGGGTTATCCCAGGAATCTTCCAAGTAGTCCTAACTGTGATTGAGTAACTCTCTATACTGCCTATCATATATCCTAATAGCAGGCTCGTAGCAGCACTCTAAGTCGAGCACCACTACGAAATCGCACTAGTTGCGACTGACCTGTATGGGCCACCACAAAAACGTGTCACGACCCACACCATATTTAGTGGCACGAGAACGTGGGTACGTCTAGCATACGCCGCAGTGTCGACGGTAGAACATTGTATAGGTCATCTATAACATCTAACATCTAATAACAAGATATATAAACCTGTCATCTCCACACGAAGGTATAATATAACATCTCTACTATATAATCTCAATCACAAGTCTAAGGAAGATAGAGCACGATATGGAATCAGATAAAAGGAAGAAACTAAATATAAGTAGAGTTATCACACCACACAAAATAGATGTCCAACACAAATAAATACAAGTCCTGAATATAAATAAGTCTCAACTAACAATCAGAATAATCTGATACAAACTGAAAGATATAAAGTACTAAGCTATAACTAAGAACACTCTACTGGGCTAGGTCCTCCTCTGGCTGCTGTGTACCACCCGCATAAGACTCATAGAAGGCAGGACAGTCATCAATATCATCCGTAATATTTTCAATAGTATCCAGTCAAGATTGGAACGAGCACATCTCATCTAGAAATCCTAAGTAAATGACAAGGACTATAAAGCAGTTATAGATAGTTATATTGATGAAATAGTAAGACAGACAAAAACCTATGAGAACAAGTAATAAAAGAAAACTATCATATCAAAATAGAACAATGTAAAGGTGAACTAAAAATATAAAACTGTAATAGACAATGTGTTTTGGAATACCAGTTGGATATGTGATCGGCCTGGGATATTCAATACTTACACTAAGGAAAAGCTAGCTCAACCATACGTGCAATGTATGCTTAGCTAGTAGCCGATAATTATACTATTTATCGATAGTTCTTGATCACATATCTAACTAATATTACCCCCGTCCCGACTGATACAATAGATCCAAAATCATGACACGTCACTAGCCAATGTTATTCAATGTTATCCAATATTAGCCAATGTTATTCAATGTTATCCAATATTAGCCAATGTTATTCAATATTATTCAATGTTATCCAATGTTATCTAATACCAACAAGAACATGTTCGATAGTATTGATGATGTAAGGTAACATCTCATGACTGAAGATCTAATGCCAATACCAATACGTGTACAATCGTGCCAAAAATCATAGTAGACATCCAATAGAACTAACTAGAACTGAAATACAATAATCACCAAGTAAATAAAAGAACTATCAGAGAATGTACTCGTCTGATATCCTGAATGACTGATATAAATAGATGTCCGAAATGATGTCACAGAGTTCCAATTAGAGCAACACATGTTATAAAGAGTTTAATTTGAAATGATAGAAATTTACAATGCAATCTACATGTTTCTAAGTTAATATAGGTCAAAGTCAACTCTTGGTCAACTCTAAGTCAAATCTAGTCCACCTTGGATCAAACTAGGAGTCAAGGTTAAGCTTCTAGGGTTTTGGTCAAACTTAGATTAGTGTCAACATCTATGATACTTATGATATATTAATATGTATACATACCACATATATCCTTACACATATAGTACCATCCTAACACATACATATAGATATCATATATCAAGTATATACATATCCTCACTATGAACCATAACCTATATCTATATACTCTCATAATATATATATATATATATATATATATATATATATATATATATATATATATATATATATATATATATATATATATATATATATATATATATATATATATATATATATATATATGTAACCCAAAAATATATATACCTATCTATATATATAACCCTTCCACAATCTAACATCACCTACTCAAACTCAAACACTTAGACACTAACCCACTAACACTAGGATACCATATCAACCTTGGTCATATTGGCATCCCAATACCAATACCTTGTTTGGAATCCAATACCTTAACTTGGGTAAACCTATACCTTACCTTGATATCTTGATACCTTACCTTGGTACCTTGAGACCATACATTGGTCATAAGGTAAACTAATCATTTACCTTGAAGGTAAAGGTAATTCATATTTACCTTAAGATACTAACTTGGTATCATGAGATACCAAGATATCCCTCAAATATCTAATTAACTATCTAATGTACTAACATAACATCTTAACTAATATCTAACATATAACCTATAGAGACTAACTTGCTAAAATACCAATATCTAGAACTAACATAACCTACTAACATATCAATATCTAACATACTAGATATCTAATATCAAACTATCTAACAACATATCAAATATCTAAAAAAATACTAACCTCTACTATCTAACTAACACTCATACTAACAAATATTACCTAAAAATTACCTAAAAATTATATATATATATATATATATATATATATATATATATATATATATATATATATATATATATATATACTCGACAACCTATGATACCTACGTTAACTTAACATCCATACTATATAGGCTCATAGGTTACACAAAATGCCTATATCGTATAGTCACTCTTCTACTTAAAATTAATACTGTACCAATTGGACTTTCACTTAATTCTAGGATTAAAGTATGTCTTTGCCCTTCGTATTAGCATTCCTAAAATTCAAACAGATCGCATTTTCGTGTCCGGAAGCTCCCGGAATCGCAAAAATACCGAAACGCGTTCGTCTTTCGTACAACTGACACTCAAACAGTTCTACAGAAAGTTCTAGAATGCTTTTGACCAATTAATATATATATATATATATTTAAAAATCTAACTTCAATACTGTTCTTTTAAAAAACGGAAGATTAATCGGAGTTCTAAGCTAAAAGTTATGACATTTCTAAGTTATTATGGTTACTAAAAACGTGGATGAATATTATGATGAATTTGGGTTGTTTGGACAAAAGAAACACATCTCACTCTCCACACCACTCAAGACACATATCAAACCACACTCCCCTCTCCTCTAACACAAGCACGCCACTAACAACATATCCACACACATCTAAATATATGAAATATATTTAACATACCTATTATATATATACAAAACAGTCTATTATATAAAGAGACACTAAAAATGACAAGTTGAGGTTAAAAATATGACATGTAGACTAAACCACTAAGATCTAACCATGGATATCCAAATGAAACTCATTCTAACCATCCTAACTAACATCAATCCATCCTCTAACATGTCTAAAACTGAAATTAAAATACAATTAAACCTATTTGACATTAAACCAAACACATGAGGTGTCCCAAACACATGAGGTGTCCTAAACCTAATAAGTAGCACACAAGACACAATTCTAACTTGCTTTAGAGAGCTCTAAATGGCCTCAAACTTGAATCTAAAGGGGTACATGCATGGGGGTGGATCCTATGGATTCAAAACTAACTAATATGCATAGGAAAATAATTTAGAGGGTTTGTTTTACCTATTGGGAGTGGAATCCCAACGATACTCTCAAGGACACGACTCCGATACGAAGATCCTTCCAAAATGGACACTCTTCCTTGCACTATGCTCCAAATCTTTGCTAGCACCCTCCCTTGGTAGTATGAGAAGGTTGGATGGAAGTTTTGATGAAGGGATGTAAGGATTTGGAGATCAAATCAAAGAGGGAAGCTCTCTAATTTGGTGAAGAACACTTTGTGAAGGAAAAGTGGCAAGATGGAATGAAATGAAAGGAAGGGAGGCTAACCTACCTATAGTGGCTACCATCATTGCCCTATTTAGGCCTTGGGGGAAAGCCCAATAAGGCCCCTACTAATCTCCCTTGGTTAATTTTAAGTTAGGTTCAAGTTTGGGATCAAAAGGGTAAAGATTAAGCCTCTAACTTAACAAATCTAACAAGTGAGATTAGTCTAAACTTACTAACTTAATTAGTGGGGTTTGTGGGCCATGACTAACTAATCTTGGGGTCCTGTCTAGAGTCTAAGCTACCCTGGTCACTAACACAAGTCTGAACGAGATGAAAATCGAACCCGACTTAACAAATCCCATAAAATCAATATTAAAATATAAAAATTTCCAAAATATTAAAATATAAAAAATGACCAAAATCACAATACATTAATTTAAATATTATTAAAATAATCTAAAATTCACCAATTAATCAAAATCTTAAATAACTCAAAAGTCATAAAATGACCAAAATACCCTTAGTCTAAAAAGTGGTAATTAACTAATATAATCACATGGATTAGGCCTCCAAGGTCATGGTTAGTCTCTAGGCTAAACAGTTCTAAGGTTACACTAGCAAAACATTAAAATCATAATGCACTAATTTAAATAGTTTTTAATTAATTAAAATTCACCATAAATTATTATTATTAATATTAAATGATAAATTTTTACAGAAGTTCAAAATTATTCTTATTTTAGAAAAGTGGTGGTTACAGACACCGATTTGGGAGTAGGTTGGCCCCCTGCTTTTGAATCACGTGTCATGATGTGTCATGTCCGGATCCATTATACTATTCGGGAATGGGAAGTTATTAGAGGTTATGTGATCAATACCCCTCATGTCATTTCTTGTGCTTAGCTCCACCCTCACCGCACGTAGGGTGTAGCCAGACCTGATACTTCCTATGCATAGCTTTTCATTTTGGCCGGCCTGATCCTATATATATATATTTCCTGTTCATAGCCTGTCAAATGGAACAGCCTGATCCAGACCCAAGCCGATCACCTAACGCTCTAATATCTCAAGGCACTGTTTATATTTATATTTTACATTAGATATTCTTGTACTGCTTTATATTCCAGTATTTTCACACCCTGACATGATATCATGTTCACCTGTACTTTTTTTACTTCCAGTCTTGATATTTCATCTTGTATTCTATTATAATTGTCTCTTATAGTATTTATCAATTTACATGGAACTATTATTGGCATTTGTACTTGCTCATATCCTGACAGGATAACCCCGTTGATTTTACAGAGGACTTAGACGCTAATTGCTCGACCTTCTATGGGTTTGGCATAGACGGAGACTTCGACTAGGATCTTCTTATGGAGCCGGTGCCCGTCGAGGACGCATCGCCTGTAGTGACCTAGTTTAGTTAAGTTTGATTTGATTGCATTCCAGCTGGATATTTTGAGACTTGTAGTATATTTTATTTGGAATCTTGTGTTATGTCTTAAATTCTGAACTTTTGTCTGTGACTCGCACTTATTTCAGTTTATCTATTTCCATCTTATCTTTATCATATTCGTGCTTATCTTTCTTAGATGTCATGTGATTGAGTTGTAATTGTATTTCTCCGTACGAAGATGACATGTTATATACTTTGTGTCTAGATGTTATATATTTTAGTTGACTTATACAGCATTCTATCGCCGACTCTGCAGCGTAGGCTGGATGTACCCGCGTGCTCGTGCCCCTAAACAGGGTACGGGTCGTGACACGCACCCTGTTTGGATTCCTGCTCAGCAGAGACCAGTAGAGCGGGTGCCTGCCTGTAACTACTGGAAGAAGATGGGGCATGATGGATCAACTGTAGGAAGAGGAAGGGATTGTACCTATTTTGTGGGTTAGCTACACACCTGATGCGAGACTGTCCTAGTGCACCTCCACTAGCTAAAGTCCCGGTTCAGGGAGGGAGTTCCAGCCACTAGACCCGGTTGGAGGTAAGTGGCTAACCTAGATGTTGGTTTTTTTTTCTTTAGATAAGTTAAAGATGATAACTAGAACTGCAACCTTATCTGCGAATGATTTTTGTAATAGAAATTTATATAGAATAGTAGAAATACCAGTGTTAACTCTAGGAGCTAGTATCATATCATTGTAGGTGAATGTAGAGGCTGAAAATCTAGCTATGCTACTCATCCAGAAGTTATCTCATCAAAATGCATCATATCAATAAGTTACGCCATAATAAGTTGTGCCAACAAAGGTTGCGCTACATCAGGTTGTGCCAGCCTCAGATTGCACGAGTGCCATGTGGCAGTCTTCTCAAAAAACTATAACGGCATCATCATTGCCTGACAACTGAAAGTGCGTATATCAAAGAAAATCTGTTCAAATTCCGCACAACAAGGCACTCGATGAGATTTGGTCAGATTTTATGACAGTTGCAGTTTGTGCAACGTGTCAAGGTGTACGAGGTTGTGCTTAGGCACAAGTTGCTACATTGTGCCCCCAAGCAACCTGATGAAGCTCGTACAATATGATCATCTAAAGGAGGGTGACATGGCGCGCATGATACTAACTTCGTAGAACGTGTCCACTATATTGCTCACGACCATGTGCATCTCACTCAAATGATGCCACGTGTCCACAGCAGTTGGTGCAGCAGTTCACATAAGTTGCTACATTGTGCCCCCATGCAACCTGATGAAGCTTGCACAATATGATCGTCCAGAGCAGGGTGACATGGCGTGCATGCAATTAACTTCGCAGAATGTGCCTACTATACTGCCTACGACCACGCGTATCTCACTCAAACGATGCCATGCGTCCACAGCAGTTAGTATAACCGCTCGCGCAAGTGAACATACGCACAAGCTAAATCTTGCGTAACCCAGAATAATTCCTAAACAGTTATTTCTAGAACTCTATAAATAGAGTTTTAAATCAGTCTCAAAGAATCACAAATGATCATATTCTTCTGCTAAAGTGTTGTTGCATCCTCTAGAGGCTCGGGTCTTCGATATCACATCGTCCAAGGGATAAAGTGATCGTCTTCTGATCAGATTTCTGTAATTGTACTTTCCCAAAAATTTATTATACTTTTGTACTATTTCTTAGTTTGTAGAAATCAAACTTTTTATTTTTGGAAACAAAATGGCGACTCTGCTGGGGACGACTTTCTCCTTTGACGACAAAGTGACAACTAAATGTGATATCGCGTCAATCGGCAAGACACAGAAGACTTTAGTCGTTCAAGTCGACCAAACCGCTTACGAGGCAATGATCAGTGCTCGGGGTACCAAGCGCACCGTCGTTGCTGCTATGAGCAAAGGGCGCACTGTGTGGACTCCCAAGTCTTCTCGGCCAATCATGGCTCCTGCGCAACCTGTGCAATCTGTCACTCGGCCAACCATGGCTCATTCGCAACATGTATAATCTGTCTCTCGGCCAACCATGGCTCCTGTTCAACCTGTACAATCTGTCTTTCGGCCAACCATGGCTCATGCGCAACCTGCACAATTTGTCTCTCGGCCAACCATGGCTCCTGCACAACCTGCACAATCTTTCTCTTGGCCAACCATGGCTCCTGCACAACCTGCACAATCTGTCTCTCGGCCAACCATGGCTCCTGCACAACCTGCACAATCTTTCTCTTGGCCAACCATGGCTCCTGCACAACCTGCACAATCTGTCTCTCGGCCAACCATGGCTCCTGCGTAACCTGTGCAATCTATCTCTCGGCCAACCATGGCTCCTGCGCAACCTGCGCAGTATACTTCTCTATCAATCAGAACTCCTGTACAACCTGCATAGAATGCTTCTCGGTCAACCAGAACTCCTGCATAACCCGCGTCTACTGCTTCTTCGGCTCTGAATAAAGGGAAACGCCTTTTGGCTACTCCCTCATCTTCTCCAATTCTGAACTCGAAGAAGAACCTGTCTAGGGAGAGTGTTAAATATAATAAAAGAAAGCGTCCTTTGGCCTTTCCTCGACTTGCGCAACCTGTGCCTATGGCCTTCCAATCATAAAACAAAGGGAAACGCCTTTTGGCTACTCCCTCATTTTCTTCAGTCCTTGACTCGGTAGGAAGTATCTCTGGTGGCGCCCATGCGCCACTCAGTGTGAAAACTCTTTTGGGCAGGAACTCTACTCCTCTGAATAGAGACAATCAAATCTCTACTAAAAATATGGGTTCTGTTCAAATTGAGATTTTTGTCACTCAGTTGCACCAGAGCAAGCACATGAGAACAGGTTGCACAACACAAAAAGGAATTCTGCCAAATCCCAAAATGCAACTACGAATCTTCCTACCCTGCGCATCTCAAGATCCAAGCAGGATAAACTACTAGTATCTCAGACAGATACACAAGTAGCAGATCTATCTGACCTGTGCACCTATCTCAACAGTGCCAGTCAACACCTACTTCAGCAAAATGCAAACAGACTGCGCCATTGGCTACTTGTGCCAGAAGCAGACTTCTGAAGTCAAGAATCCTTTTACCTATGCTAACCAACTCAACACTTCATTGTACACTCAAGGAACGGGACATCTCAAGAATAGGAATCATGTTCCTAATATCATTAAAGAATATGTTCCTTCGACCTCTTCTCATCCTGATGTTGTAACCGATCTCCGTGAAGTTCTTAAATAGAAGCGGAAGATCCCAAATCTGTCTCATCCAATACATTCCCAAGAATATTATAACCATCACCATGAGGTAGTTATCAGATGTTGTGGTCAAACAGCTAAACGATCTGTCTTTGACCGTCTGAATTACTCTCAGGTTCCTCAACCAATGATACAGGATGAAGATGAATTGTTGTATGTCTCTGTTAATATGACGTCTCGAAGCACTGGGGGTGGAAAACGCCCGAGACGTAATACATCCCGCAATCCCAGTCAACAATACTTAGATCGGATTCATGAATCTGACGAAAGAGTGTTCCAATATACTAGATCAAGAAGCCGAGATGCAAGCGGTCAAATGAATCTTTCTTCCGACCAAGACACAATCAGTCAAAGGAATCTTCCTTCCGACCAAGAAACAATCGGTCAAAAGGATCTTCCTTCTGACCAATAAACAATCAGTCAAAGGAATCTTCCTAATTCCAATATCCCTATCGCTTATTCTGGGGGTGGTTCCTTATATGACTTTGATGCTGATAGTAAAAGTTTCGAAAGGACCATCTTTTCCACTAGCTAGTCTTCAATGGCTAGAGAGGTGACTGCTTATGTCATCACAAAAGATCAAGATGCTTCCAGTTCTAACAGTCAAGAGCAAAGAAATGCTACTTTAGAGGCTAGTTTGAAGAACATGGTAGAGATGATGACAGACATGCATGCAGTAATTATGATACAACATACGGTTCCACCAGTCGTGAATCTAGTTTCGACCCAAGAACCTATAACAACACTAGCTCCTGTCAATATTAGTCTGGGGGTATAGTCTCCTCACACCGCTTCCATACCTGTGCAGGCTATTCAAAGTCTATCTGATGCTGGGGATGGTAATTATCATGCAGTATCCCCTCTTAATATATCAAATCAATCTACTACTCCACAATCATCGGAAGATACTAATGAGGTCGTAAAACTTTTACGTACTCAATTTGAGGCTTTCAAACAGAAAGACGACTTACAGAAGCTTGGGATCAAGCAGCCTTATCCTATATAATAGAAGGAAGTCCAATTTCCTCCCAAATATAAACCTCCTACTATTATGCTATTTGATGGCAGCACATCTCCAAGTCAGTACCTCAATCACTTTGAGGTAATAACTGATCAACTCCAGCCAAATGACGCTCTACTCACGAGGGTGTTCGTCGGATGTTTAGCAGGTGCAGCTTACGACTGGTACCGTAGTTTGCCAGATGGTTGTATAATCTTGTTTTCTGGATTCAAACAAATGTTCTTGGAATGATTTTATGGGGGGACAAATGACATGACTATGTCTGCTCTAATTAAAATTAAGCAGCGATACAATAAAATAACTGAACGCTTTATTGAACGATTCTGCCGTGAGGCACTCAAAATGCCTCTTGGAACTTCAGATGCTTTGACTATAGACACTTACAAGTCAAACTTGTTGCTTATAATCATCATGTGGACCGGATCGACACAATTCCAGGACTGGCCTTCATTCATAGTAAATGCTAATGCGACAGAAGAAACTGCTGACAAGTTTAAACAATTAGGTATTCAGATGTCTAATCCTGATAAAGATGAACATGCTACACCAAATAATGGTGGCTGTCAGAACAACCGCAAGAGTAAAGAGACTTTGGCTATCAATGTCAAAGGTAAAGAAACTCTAGTCGTAAACATAGGTCAACCGACACCTACTCCTACAGCACCACCACAGAGGACACCACGTCCGAAAAGAGAATACTCTTTTGACGAAGATGATGTCATGAGTATCTTTGATTGTCTGATCAAGAGCAATAATCTTCAACTGCCAGAAGCAAAACGGCCAAATGAAGTAGGTAAAACTGACCACCCCAAATATTGTGTTTACCACAGATTTATCCGACATCCGACTCGAGCATGCTATGTGCAAGGAAAGATTCAGAAGATGGTTAATTCTAGTGCAATTACTCTCCAATAAGATGAAAAGACTGTAACGACTAACTTCGTCTCTCTACAGTTTGGTGATTTTTTTGCTCAACTTGTACAGGACGGCATCATTCCTATCCCGAGAACTACTTTGTAGATTGTTAATCTCCCACCTGTACAAACTGATGGTCTTGTCCCTTTGTCTACTGATGAAGGGAAAATCATATGGATTCATCCTGATTTAGTAGTTGATTTTGAAGCACCTTCTTTAAAGTCTAAGAAAGAAACTAAATATAAGTCATGTCACATGACTTCGTTGGGTGAACATTGTCTTCCACCTTTAACTACCACTTTCACTTCTGCTGTAGATCCTTCTTCTTTCTCCCCTTCTGAGATAACACCGTCAAAGCCAGAAGCCAAATATCAACCAGCTTTCCATCTATATAGTCTACAGTCTCGTGAACTAATAACAAAGATGGGATATGATCTACAAAAGGCTCCTGGCTTGAATCATAGAAAAGAATCTCCAGTACCTTTTTCTCTATGCCTTTCATATAACCAATCTCGGGTTGGTTTGGGTTACTGGACAAACTCTTCATCTTGTCAAAAGAAACCTTCTAGAAGCATGATCCAGGCAAAAAGTTGCAATATGGTGTCCTTTGAACCTGTATCCGAAGAAGAGGCCTTAAATGGTACCAGGTTTGGAAGAATTTACCTGAGAAACTATTCAGAAGGTCAAGAGAACCCTGCTCTAGCTCCGAAGGCTCCTCTAGTATTATCTTTTCCTGCTATCAATGTTCCATCGGTTTTATCACCTCCAGTGGAACCAACTATTCCTAAACCAACGACAGATGACAAAGGAAAGAAGCATGTCCGCTTTGATAAAGTATTAAAAAAGACTCCAGTTCTGGGACTTGAGAAGCCATATAACTTTGATATGCTGGCTCAACTGGCTAATACCCTGGCAAGGTTATCAATTTTTGAACTACTGCGTCTCTCAAAAGAAACTCGAGAGACAATGAGAGAAGCCTTGATGCAAGCTGATGCTTGTCTAGCACTCCTCAAGAAGCCAGAGGAGGAGCCTGTAACTTGCTTTCACTGTTATAGTGTGATGGAGCTGATGCCCAACATTACCTTTACACAAGATGATAGGCTATTGGAAGATAATCGTCATGACCGATGCCTCTACTTCACAGGATATGTCGATACTATAAATGTTGATCGCATCTTAATCGACCATGGGTCTGTGCTCAGTATTATGCTAAAGACTTTACTAGATACATTAAAGATTCTCGTACATAATCTTTCAATAACCATCACGACAATCTTGGGATTTAATTCTGGAAGAAGTGAACCTTTGGGAAAGATCGGCCTGAAAGTTCAAATAGGCAATCTTCGTACAAAGGTTACTTTTTACGTAATCGATAATCATGGCTCCTATAATGCCTTGCTGGGAAGACCCTTTCTGCATGAGCATAACATTGTGTCATCCATTCTATACCAATGCTTCAAATATGTAGACGTCAATGAAGAAGTACAGAAGGAAGTAGCTGACCTAAATTCTTTCAAGGGCATTGAAGCATATTGTACTGATTCTCGGATGTACAAGGAAGAATTCATAAAGGTTGTATTAGCAATGGATAGTGAGGAAGATCAGAAAGATACTTCAAAAGATGTTCTCATAATCCCCGTCAAAGGACGTATTACTCGTCCCTCTTCTTCTCAGTTATTGACTATCCATCTTTCCTCTCATAACAAATAGCCTCTTGTTGTAGAAAGGGAACAGAGGGAGCTCACCTTTTCTGAGCCTCTTGTTATCAACCTTCATCGTAACAAACCTTCTCTTTCTCCTCCTCTGGTTATCAATCTTACTAAGCCTTCTGTTAAGGCCAAAAATCCTCCTTCTCCTCCTCTGGTTATTAACCTTACTAAGCCTACTGGCAAGGCTAAGAATCCTATTGTAAATGATGATGTACAAATCAATAAAGTAGCATCTCCTTTACAGTATACTGATGTTTTTTTTATTATACTCGATGTTATTTAGAAATGCTAGATAACTTTGAACCACTTACCATAGGAGCAGTTCAACCTCTCCAAGACGAAGTATTGTTCGAACCAATGTAGGACTCCTTCTTCTTAGTTCCTTCCAGGAAGAAAGATGAACTTCCTATACTTTTTAGTAAAGGAACAGAACAAAAGATCACGCTCGATAGTGAAGAAGAAAATCACGATAGCGGAAGACTTCAACTACGTCGTTATAGCCAACAATCAAAATATATCATTCAAAAGATGGACTATAATTTTAAAGCTGGTCTCAATGGTGGTAAAGGAATGCGGACTCCTATTCGTATTCTCACTCCAAAAGGAAAGTCACAACAATATTACTGCAAAAAGAAGCGGGGATTATGTTATACCTCGCCAATTCTGACTCCAGAAGCCTCCAAATCCGATGAAGAAGAATGATCTAACTATTCTGATTCTGTTTTATGGGATTCAGATACCAGTGTAGGGCACGTCCATCGAGTAACTCTATCTTTCATTATGGTAACTGTCGAGTTCTCGGTAGATGACAAAAACTTTGTCGAAGCCTCTGAATCTGATCTTTGGGCACAAAGGATGGATACTCAATGGGAGCTTCACTTTGAGCAACGTGAGCCACCTACTGAAGATCAATTGGTTCAAGTCGATGTTGGAGACGAAATTTCCCCAAAACCAATATTTGTCAGCAAAAGCCTCCCTAAAGCAGATAAACAAGAACTGATCCAACTTATTAGGGAATACATTAATATATCTGGTTGGAGCTATGAAGACATGTCGGGATTAGATCCCCAGATTGCTACCTATAAACTCAACATTATGCCGAGTGCAAGACCAATCAAGCAACAACAACATTAATTTTGACCTGACATAATGGATGCCATAGAAACTGAAGTCAAGAAACTCATCACATGTGGTTTCATCAGAGAAGAACAACATTCGGACTGGGTGACTAATGTTATCCCAGTTTTGAAAAAAAACAGGGAAGGTCTGAGTCTGTATTGACTTTAGAGACCTTAATGAAACTTGTCCTAAGGATGAATTTTCTCTTCTGATCACTGATGTCATGATCGACAATACTTGCGAATTTGAACGAATGTCTTTTATGGATGGATTCTCAGGATATAACCAAATCAAGATGCATCCAAAAGATGAGAAACATACATCTTTTCGCACTCCTATTGGAGTCTATTGCTATACTGTCTACCGTTTGGGTCTTAAAAATACTGGTGCAACTTATCAACGGGCTATGAGTACTATCTTTCGTGATCATTTGCGAAAGATACTTGAATACTGTGTAGATGATATTGATGTCAAAAGTTGTCGAAAGGAAGACCACATTCAAGACTTGAGAACTATATTCGATTTAATGTGCCAGCATCAACTCAAGATGAATCCGACCAAGTCATTCCTAGGAGTCTCTAGTGGAAAATTTCTTGGATTCGTTATTACCTCTAAAGGTATACAAGTTGACCCTGAGAAAATCAAGCCATTCAAGAGATGCGTCCTCCACACAACCTAAAAGAGCTACGAGCATTCCAGGGATGGCTTGCGTACATCAGAAGATTTATCTCAAATCTCTCTGGACGTTGTAGACCGTTCACTCAACTCATGAAGAAAGGTGTGTCTTTTATTTAGACTGAAGATTGTCAGCAAGAATTTGAAGACATAAAGTGGTACTTGATGAACCCTCCAGTTTTAGTGCCTCCAGTCTCAGGAATACCCTTCTTGATGTATGTTCGAGCAATAGACCATTCATTAGGTACTTTATTAGCTCAGAAGAATAAAGAAGGTCATGAACAAGATATCTATTATCTTAGTTGTACAATGATCGGAGCTAAACATTGATACATCCCAGTGGAAAAGAATGTCTAGCTTTGATGTTTGTTGTTCAAAAGATGATACATTATATCACCGGCCAAACTATTCATGTTATTTCTAGAGTTAATCCTCTCCGGATTTTAATGAAAAAGCCCAGTACACTCAATTCCAGGCTTGCTACATAGGTCATATTATTAGCACAATATGATATGGTTTATGTTCCTTAAAAGTCTGTTAAGGGTCAAGCTCTTACTGATTTCCTGGCAGCTCATCCAATTCCCAAAACATCTAAACTCTATGACGAGATTCCAGATGAAACTTTAGAATCCAACATGATTTCAGAAGAAATTCTTACCTGGCGTCTATTCTTTGACGGTACATCCAGAATATGACCAAAATGTGTCATTGTCGCTGGAGTTGGAATCGTCCTCGTCTCACCAAAAGGATTAGCTATTCAAAGAGCTTATTCTTTAGACGAGTCGTATTCCAATAATGTGTCTGAATACAACGGTCTGCTCATTGGTCTCGAATTGGCTAAACAATTAGATATTGAATATCTTGAAGTGTATGGAGATTCTAAACTGATTGTCAATCAGGTTAGAGGCACATATGAAGTTAGACACCAGGATCTTGTCTAATATTATGAAGCAGCAGTTAAGCTGGCTACATCGTTCAAGGGTTTCTTCATTAAATATATGCATCGGGCATGCAATACGGAGGCTAATGTATTGGCTAATCTGGCAGCTGTATTAGCAATCCCAGTAAAAAAAAGGCAACAGATGATTGTCGTCACTAATAGAGACTTATTTTACATTGAGAATAACTCAAATATTGAGTTTAGCAATTCAACTGAAAACAATATCATTAGTGAGGATTGGAGAGCTCCTTTCATTAATTTTGTGGTACATAATATTTTACCTGAAGATTCTAAAGAAGCTACAACAATCCGTATGAGATCACTTCAGTTTTACTATAATCATACTTTTAAGACCCTTTATCGAAGAACATTTGATGGTCTACTTTTACGTTGTCTGGCTGGAGATAAAGCAAAACAAATACTACGGAAAGCCCACGATGGGGTATGCGGTGCACATCAGCCTGGTCCTAAGTTATAAGATCGTATCCGGCATATGGGTTATTTTTGGCCCACTATGGTATCATATGCCATTGAATATGCAAGAAAATATCGAGCCTGTCAAATTCATGCAGACTTCATCTATCAACCGTCAGAGTTCCTTCATCCGACTGCCGTATCATGGCCCTTTGAAGCTTGGGGTATGGATATCATTAGTCCTATCAATCCATCGTCATCTAGAGGACATCTGTTTATACTAGCTATAATCGATTACTTCTCGAAAGGGGCGGAAGCCATACCTTTATCTGAAGTCAAGACTAGCAGTATCATCAATTTCATCAAATATCATGTGATATACATATTCGGCATTCCTCGACGAATCATTCATGATAATGGACCATAATTCATCAGTCAAAAGTTTACTCCATTTTGTGATGATAACAAAATCAACAATGTTGCTTCCACGGCCTACAATCCTGCAGCGAACGGTTTGGCTGAAGCATTCAACAAAACTATCATCAAGCTTCTCAAGAAATTCGTTTCTACCAATAAAAGAAACTGGAGTAAAAAGCTTGGAGACTGTCTATGGGCTTATCGCACTACTATACGTACTCCAACCTGTTGTACACCTTTCTTCTTGGTTTATGGATACGAAGTTGTCCTACCATTGGAAATTCAAATCCCCTCTTTAAGGTTTGTAATTGCCAATGAACTCAAAACAGAAAACAATGATCATCTTCGACTTCAGGAGCTTGAAGCATTGGACGAGAAATGGCTCCTAGCTCAACAGCATATTAAGTTATACCAAGCCCGTATATCAAAAGCTTTCAACCATAAAGTTAAAGTACGGGTATTTCAGAAAAGAGAACTAGTTCTAACCGTCAGACATCCTATGACTATGACACACATGAGCAAGAGCAAGTTCGAAGCAAAGTGGGAAGGTCCTTACGTTGTAAGTAAAGTTTTCTCAAACGGAGCTTATCAACTGTCACGCCCCGCACTCGTAGGAGCGATCGTCCTCGCTAAGGCGTGATGCCGCACGAGCCTAGATTGCGCTCGTGCAAGGCGGGTTCCATAACGGCCGATTTCAGCGGCTGTGATGGGATCGTCGCACAGAAGTCCCAAACAGAGACATTGAATAATAGTAGTAGAAATTTAGAACAAAACACAAGTTATTCGAAAGAAGCTCTTTATTAATATTAAAGCAAAGGTTACAATGGGGCGCAAGGCCAAGATTACAAGTCTTTCAAGCTCACTCATCTTATATTACAATTCACTCAGCTCTCTCTCATCTCTCAATTCAAGTCTCGAGCCAATGGATGCTTTGGAAGGCGATGTCCATACATTATGTCCCGTATAAGTCTTGACTCCATACGGCCGTACACTTCGAATCGCCAAGGAACTCCGTGCCTCGACGCATCCAAGCGAGCTCCGTGCCACGAGCTTCTACCTGTGCCTGTACATGAAAACTATGTGGGTGTCAGTACTCAACTGTACTGGTGGAGTGAGCTCCTCGCCCACCCATATAAAATTGACACGTTCATTTACTTTGTGAAACATAAACCCTTTACGATTATCTTTCTACTCTTGCCTTAGGATCAGTTTTAGGACATGGACTATTTAGTGCCTCTAGACCATTCTCGTGCTTGCATCGTCAACGTACCGACTCATACTTGTGTTTCGTGCCATACTTTGGGACGTAACGACTCGGTCGTGAAATGAACTCGATTCGTGCTTCAATATTTCTGGGGCAGTGCCTCCTCGCTAAGTCTTGCTTATACTTGTGTTGTGATAACGCGACCGTACCTCACATTTTGAGGTCGTACCCTACAACTCAATGTAACTTAACCAACTTGCCCTACGGCCCTTTTCGACTTAACTCGTAACGACTAACCCAACTTATGGAACCGGTGTTGAGAACTCAAGCACGATGCCGTATCTCGCGCCGAAGCACGTGTCTTTACGTATAGATAAATCTTAGGCTTCATAATACCTTATGTGCATACCGTGCACGCATTTTATAACCCAATACATACTGTGCTTACACTTTCTTTATTACGACCGACACCGTGCATGCGGATTCGCCGCTTAGCACGCCAATTATCTATATGAAAGGTCACTGGCACGATAAGCCATCGTGGACATAGCCTGGCAAACGGGACCCTTGCACCGCAGGTAACGATCCCCGATGCAAGTCCCCGAACTACCATTGCCTATTACCCAGCTCGGCTATACCGTGTTTCTTCCTAGGC
Source organism: Iris pallida (assembly GCA_029216955.1). Lineage (NCBI taxonomy): Eukaryota > Viridiplantae > Streptophyta > Magnoliopsida > Asparagales > Iridaceae > Iris > Iris pallida. Next base: position 4,773,763 of record JANAVB010013600.1, on the reverse strand, counting down.
CGAGTCGGTCCCGTGGCCCCGGGGTGCCGCTCGAAGAAACAAACGCCCTTGTCAACAAGTTGTCCATGACCACGCACCTACGAGACATCTAGACTCACGTAAATGTATGGCCTAATGTTACGGTACGACTGGAACTGTACTTAGCATCTCGTGCTCTAAACCACACTTTGTATAACGTGCATCAGAACCGTGAGACTCCCAACCGAGGGACCGCCTCATACTTTGAAAACGTGCATAGGAACCGTGAGACTCCCAACTGAGGGACCGCCTCAGCGACAAACAGTCGCATAAACTTACTTCTTGAAATGAAGGGAACGACTACAGCATAGCCTTCCCACTTAACTTGAACAAAACGTGTTCCTTAATGCCATAGACCGTGGCTAACTTTACATCGTGCCAACCGTGGCTCGTGCCTTTAACTGACTTACATCCTACGCGACGCTATCAACCAAGTCATACGTTATATGACGGGCCTTGGAATCGTGGGACTATTTAACTTGACAACCGCAGAAAGAGCGGGACAACATTTGGAATGACTTAGGTCGACCGGCATAACTTTGCCTAACTTACTCAAGCCTACAACTTAATCCGAGGGATGAGCAAAGGCTATGCCAAGCCTTACATTACGGAAGCGTGCATGCTTTATCGAGCATTTAAGAAGGACGACGCCTATGACTTAGGCTAATTCACAGTTTTGTGTTGAAGACCAAATTTTTCTTCTCCTAAGCCACGGGACGAAGGATCGAGTGTTATTTTCAAATCAACCGTGTAATGATTCTAAGCCGATCGTGGGACCTTTTTCTATGTTCTAACTCAATCGACCCAACTTGGGATTATTCCCTTAGCTATGTGGATTCGTCTCTTTTATTATCAAGCCTACTTGTGCATTTAAAAACTTCTGATTTATTATGTGAAGGCTAAGATGCGGTAAGTTCTCCGAAACTACCCCACCTGATTCGAGGAGTCACCTCGACCGAGCGGTGTCTTCGAGTCGCTGTTGTAAGGCTAAGTCCGAACACCTTCGGCATTTCGATTCCTCCGATTGACTAAGCGGGACGGGGAACTACATCATATACCACTCAGAAAAAGTTTCGTCCTCGAAACTTATTGAGTACACATATCGGTTTATAACTTGATTCGACATCCTACGTTTCTCGTACACACTACTCTTATGTGTTCCCTCAATCCGAGCCACGCTCGTGCTTATCGCTAACTTAGTCGTTAGGCACACCAACCGATCAACCAACATTCAAACTCGTCTCAATTCAATGATCGTATTACCATCAACATTTCTTCGAAACTCACGATCTCAAAATCCTCGACACTTTTCCATTCCTCAAGTCTTACTTGATTCAACGTATCACTTGGTTGGATCGTGCATATATTCCAGGCGTCCCCAAAATACATGCATTTCAGCCAAGCCTCGTGATAGAGAATTTCGCCATAATCGCCCGAGTTGGATCGTACACATATTCAAGCGTCCCTGATATACATGTATGTCAATCGAGCCTCAAGAGCGGTGCCTCCACAATTCCTATCGCTCCGTACCGGAATGTCTTTCGAACCGCTAGGCTATGTCTTTTAGGCTATATTCAATCCGTCAGTATTGGAATCATAGTTCCCAAACAACAATATAAACACTGACCCCATTCTAAGGTCAAACCAAATTGATAGTACGGGGTTTTCTACGCAAGCTTACATCACTCCGATTTCTAAACATCGAGCATCGATTCCCTACACACATTCCAACATTCATCGTACGGGGTCCGAGTCGTTCAGTAAAGCCATCCTACGATAACTCACGTTTCAACCAATTCTACGTCATATCAATATCGTTCGTTCATCAAGTTGTTTCGCATAGTCTATCTCTTCGAACACGTTCGACGTAATCCGTCTATCAATCCTTCCAAGTCAAGCATGCTACGACACGATTCATCGCTAAACCATAATTCATATTTCATACTCCCTAAGTCATTCATCCCAATTCACATAATCGATCACAAGGTCGTCCGACTTAACAATATATTGCGTCCCGATCTCACGTGAGTCAGATTATCCACGGTGGGCACGAATCACCATGCACGCTCCCGCGAGATAATCATTCTCATCGGGACGTAACTCTTGTTTCGTGTCTAGACTAATTCATTTTCGATGCATGGATTGGACCTACTCAATCCTCAAGTTTTACTCAATCATCAATCACAAGTCCTATAAATCCTCAAATTTGCCTTCGCATCAAACTAACAAGTCGAGACAATCAAAGTTGCCGCATCCTGATTTTTCGAGTTCGATCATTCCCGCGACATGAATCACTGTGTCAGCGCTCACACGGAACGATCACCCCAAATCCGACGCAACGTATGTGCGAGGCTATAGTTGCGCTCGCGCAAGACAAGAATGTCGACGCTGTGGTTATCCGCGTAACCACCAAGACACGATCATTTTCATCCGACATTCATTTCAACCAAGTCCTAAGTATTGCATCCATCAGAACGATAACACTTGCACGATCGTCATTCACCGTATCAGAGTACCCCCGAGTTATCGCATATCGATCTTTGATATGCCTCAATACCATTGATGATATGCGTAACCTGACGATCTTCTTTTGTAACGAATTTTGAGTCGTACGAATAATGCTAGCGTCCGACTGGATAATCTCCTCGACATTCAAATTCAAGTTCGATCATTATCCCTAGAATCATTCACAACATTAATTTCCTCAAACCCAAATTTGCGTATTGTTCATCCGTCTATCTTAAGTCATCGACCAATGTATTTCCTCAATTCACATTATTTCTTGCTAACTCAAATCATCGAGCGACATTTATCCTAATCCTTAGAGTCCTTCATAATTATATTCGAATTACTTCTATGTACGCTATCGTCCAATCGTGCTAACTTCTCGTATACGATCCGTATTAATTTCTTCGATCAAGTCATCCATTTATTTTTAACATTTAGAATCTCCATTCAATCATTTCGTAACTTGCATTACCATTCACAAATCGTCCGAACGATATCTCGTTTGTGACTCTCGAATCATGACCAACTAAGCGCTACTCGTTCTAAGGCTTTGCGATATCATCGCTTGTCGATATACTCGTACTATCTGTAAATCCTTAGTTTCGCTCGAACAAATTTCTTTAACGTCCATACACCACTCAGGGTTCGAGCCACTCGACTAGTCGTCGACACTCACTCTTATTTTTCTTCGAAGCTATCACATACACCACTCGGGGTCAAGTCATTCTACAAATCCTCAAAAAGGTCATTCGATTCACAATCGACATGTTCAATTGTGCGTTCGTCCGTTCCTGAAGGTCTAAGAACCATTTCTCGTGTTTGCTTTAGCGTTGGTCCAGTAGCGTCTCTATCAACATACGTTCTACGTCTCACTTATTCTCGTCCGAGCGATAGTCAATCTCGTTCGTAACTCGTTCGCACCAGAAGGTCTACGTGCACGATACTCGGCACAACTTAGCCCAAAGGCTGTGTGCATAACCATCCCGTTTGAACTATACTTCGGTCTCGTGTACTCGTTCGCTATTGTTAGCATAAGGTTATTCAAGCACGCGCTGCATTTGCTATCTTTTAGCATCGGTTTTTATTTCAACTCAAGTCCGTCGTATTTTGGCACAAAGGCCTTCGCCTATCGATCCCTTTCAACCGAGTACTCGTACGAGCTTTTGAAAATATTAGACTTATTGTATGGACATCCCGTGGAATATTTGAGAGAGAGCGCACCAACGATATCAACATGCGGAAGCAACACTTCAGAGTTTGTGGAAACAACAAAGTTAAAGAATTCAATCGGTAGTCCAATGACATAAAGCCGTGCTCTGATACCATTATGTCATGCCCTGCTCCCGTAGGAGCGATCGTCCTCGCTAAGGCGTGATGCCGTACGAGCCTAGATTGTGCTCGTGCAAGCCGGGTTCCATAACGGCCGATTTCAGCGGCTGCAACGGGGTCGTTGTACAGAAGTCCCAAGCAGAGATATTGAATAACTGCAGCAGAAATTTAGAACAAAACACAAGTTATTCAAAAGAAACTCTTTATTGATATTGAAGCAAAGGTTACAGTTGGGCGCAAGGCCAAGATTATAAGTCTTTCAAGCTCACTCATCTCACATTACAAGTCACTCAGCACTCTCTCATCTCTCAATTCAAGTCTCGAGCCAACGGATGCTTTGGAAGGTGATGTCCATACATTATGTCCCGTATAAGTCTTGACTCCATGTGGTCGGAAGCTTCAAATCGCCAAGGAACTCCGTGCCTCGACGCATCCAAGCGAGCTCCACGCCACGAGCTTCTACCTGTGCCTGTACATAAAAACTATGTGGGTGTCAGTACTCAACTGTACTGGTGGAGTGAGCTCCTCGCCCACCCATACAAAACCGACATGTTCATTTACTTTATGAAACATAAACCTTTTACGATTGTCTTTCTACTCTTGCCTTAGGATCAGTTTTAGGACATGGACTATTTAGTGCCTCTAGACCGTTCTCGTGCTTGCATCGTCAACGTACCGACTCATACTTGTCTTTCATGCCATACTCCGGGACGTAACAACTCGGTCGTGAAATGAACTCGATTCGTGCTTCAATATTTCTGGGGCAGTGCCTCCTTGCTAAGTCTTGCCTATACTTGTGTTATGATAATGCGGCCGTGCCTCACATTTCGAGGTCGTGCCCTGCAACTCAACGTAACTTAACCAACTTGCCCTATGGCCCTTCTCGACTTAACTCACAATGACTAACCCAACTTGTGGAACCGGTGTTGAAAACTCAAGCACGACGCCATATCTCGCACCGAAGCACGTGTCTTTACGCATAGCCAAATCTTAGGCTTCATAATACCTTATGTGCATACCGTGCACGCATTTCATAACTCAATACATACCGTGCTTACACTTCCTTTGTTACGACCGATACCGTGCATGCGGATTCGCCTCTTAGCACGCTAATTATCTATATGAAAGGTCACTGGCACGATAAGCCATCGTGGACATAGCCTGGCAAACGGGACCCTTACACCGCAGGTAGCGATCCCTGATGCAAGTCCCCGAACTACCATTGCCTATTACCCAGCTTGGCTATACCGTATTTCTTCCTAGGCCGAGTCGGTCCCGTGGCCCCAGGGTGCCGCTCGAAGAAACAAACGCCCTTGTCGACAAGTTCTCCATGACCACGCACCTACGCGACATCTAGACTCACGCAAATGTATGGCCTAATGTTACGGTATGACTGGAACTATACTTAGCATCTCGTGCTCTAAACCACACTTTGTATAACTTACATCGGAACCGTGAGACTCCCAACCAAGGGACCGCCTCATACTTTAAAAATGTGCATAGGAACCGTGAGACTCCCAACCGAGGGACCGCCTCATACTTTAAAAACGTGCATAGGAACCGTGAGACTCCCAACCGGGGGACCATGACAAACGGTCGCGTAAACTTACTTCTTGAAATAGAGGAAACGACTACAACATAGCCTTCCCACTTAACTTGAACAAAACGTGTTCCTTAAGTGCCATAGACCGTGGCTAACTTTACATCGTGCCAACCGTGGCTCGTGCCTTTAACTGACTTACGTCCTACGCGACGCTATCAACCAAGTCATACTTTATATGACTGGCCTTGGAATCGTGGGACTATTTAACTTGACAACCGCAGAAAGAGCGGGACAACATTTGGAATGACTTAGGTCGACCGGCATAACTTTGCCTAACTTACTCAAGCCTACAACTTAATCCAGGGACGAGCAAAGGCTATGCCAAGCCTTGCATTACGGAAGCGTGCATGCTTTATCGAGCATTTAAGAAGGGCGACGCCTATGACTTAGGCTAATTCACAGTTTTGTGTCGAAGACCAACTTTTCCTTCTCCCAAGCCACGGGACGAAGGATCGAGTGTTATTTTCAAATCCACCGTGTAACGATTCTAAGCCGATCATGGGACCTTTTTTCCATGTTCTAACTCAATCGACCCAACTTGGGATTATTTTCTTAGCTATGTGGATTCGTCTCTTTTATTATCAAGCCTACTTGTGTATTTGAAAATTTCCGATTTATTATGAGAAGGCTAAGATGAGGCAAGTTCACCGAAACTACCCTACTTGATTCGAGGAGTCGCCTCGACCGAGCGGTGTCTTCGAGTCGCCGTTGTAAGGCTAAGTCCGAACGCCGTCGGCGTTTCGATTCTTCCGATTGACTGAGTGGGACGGGGCACTACATCATACACCACTCAGAAAAAGTTTCATCCTCGAAACTTATTGAGTACACATATCGGTTTATAACTTGATTCGACATCCTATGTTTCTCGTACACACTACTCATATGCGTTCCCTCAATCCGAGCCACGCTCGTGCTTATCGCTAACTTAGTCGTTAGGCACACCAACCGATCAACCAACATTCAAACTCGTCTCAATTCAATGATCGCATTACCATCAACATTTCTTCGAAACTCACGATCTCAAAATCCTTGACACTTTTCCATTCCTCAAGTCTCACTTGATTCAACGTATCACTTGGTTGGATCGTGCACATATTCCAGGTGTCCCCAAAATACATGTATTTCAGCCAAGCCTCGTGATAGAGAATTCCGCCATCACCGCCCTAGTCGGATCGTGCACATATTCAAGCATCCCTGATATACATGCATGTCAACCGAGCCTCAAGAGCAGTGCCTCCACAATTCCTATCGCTCCGCATCGAAACGTCTTCCGAACCGCTAGGCTATGTCTTTTAGGCTATATTCAATCCGTCAGTATTGGAATCATAGTTCCCAAACAACAATATCAACACTGACCCCATCCTAAGGTCAAACCAAATTGATAGTACGGGGTTTTCTACCCAAAAAATCGGAATGTAAATAAAATTTCTTTTATTGCATAACCTAGACAGAAGGAAAAAAATCAACGAGAACCAGAGCCCTCTTGATCGAAGACATATTTCGCAAGAATCTCGAAGACATTATTGTCTAATGACACCAGCAATTCATAGGCAGCCTTCCTCAGAGCTTCTTCCTCGACAGTGCTTCCAAGCTCTACGAGTCTGGCAAGGATAGCCTGTTTTGGCTCAGTAACAGTCGAGCTTTTCCCCGCCTCTTTTTGAACAGGCAGCAGAGGCTCGTCAGAATGAATATCGATATCGGCTTCGATCTTCGGGATGACCTCAGTCTTCTTGGGCACATCTTTAGAAGAAATTTGCAATGAAGGAATAGGTGTTGACAATATCCTCAAAAAGGTTTCGCACTATTTATAGACAGAAATACCAAACAGTCTGTCTCGAGAACCAAAACGACCTTTCCTCAACAAGGCATGTCTGTTCATTCATCTCTATTCATCTCGTGAATAGATCTTCATTTATTGTCTGTCTCGAGAATCAAAACGATCTTTCCTCGAAAAGGCGTGACTACTCATTCATCAATCTTTTTGTCTCTATTCATTTTGCGAATAGGCCTACATTTATTATCGTTTATTTACTTTCCTCGTAAATAAAGCCACAGATAATAAATACTCAAAATCTCCAGTAGAGTCCATCCAAATCATCAATTTTGTCTTTTGAAACCCAGTTGTTTTAAAAGATATCTTATATTTATGATAAATCTGTATTATCACAGATATCATCTTTTTAGACATGATATCCTGTCTTTAAGTCCCAGCTGACTTGAAAATCATCAATAGAAAAATGAGTTCACGTCCACATTACCTCTGAGTTCTATTTTCTATATCAAACACTCATCACATCCATATTACTCTCAAAACCACAAAGATTCCAGTAAAAAGAAGAGAAAAAAATTATTCTTTTTTCTTTCTTTTTAAAACATAGATACATCTTAATGGAAATCTATTACATCTTGGATTTTCATTCTGATACAACAAATGGAGGTCTATTACATCTTTGGATCTTCTTCTTGGTGCCAGTTCCTTGTCGACTCGACCTGAAACAGCGAGCAAGGCACCAAAATTGACTCTGGTCTTCTTTCTCAGAAAGACGAGAGGAGAACGATAGGGTACGGCAGCTCAAAGACAAGTTACTGTCAATATAACTGGTGGAGAAACAACGACCCTTCGTAGGAAGTAGGAATGAGGTCACCCTTGTGATACGATTCCTAGTTCTGTGTCTCCACCATCCAACTCTCATGTATAAAGGCTCTTCCTACCATCTGAGGAAAACCCTTATAAAATATGAAGAGTTCTGAGCTGTCTAATGTGTGTGTCAGATCGATTCATCTTCACAGTATCTTACATCACGGATACCAGTTCTGAAGAATCTTGCCAACCGATTCCCTGTAAGAAGTGAACGAGAAGAAGTTAGCAAATTTACAGAGTGCAATGATCAAATCTGTACAAAATCACAGGTTGCACCAAAACTTCCATGTTGCGTAATGGATGTGTTGTGCCACACGCAGCATCTGTATTACGCCATGCGTAGCATCTGTGTTGCATCGTATTTTGTATATCGCAACATCTCTGTTGCGTTGCATCGGGTAAAGTCGACAACAATCCAAACCCTAAAGAGGGAGGCACAAGTTATGGGGTGCACCAAACTCTAAAAAGAGTGGTTGCACGATGTCAGAATCAGGCCAAACCCTAAAGAGGGTGGTCGATGATCGGGTCTATGGTCAGACACTTACCCTCCATGGCTGGGTTGGTCGTCTCTCGGCGTGACAGAGGCAGAGCGCGCATAGAGGACTCGACCACAGTCTTATCCTTCTCGGCAGCAGAGCGCTTGGGCGCCATTAATGCTGGTCGAAGCTCTCGAAGATCGGGATGAAGGAGAAGAAATAGGGTTCTCGAGAAATCCCAAACAATGGTAAAGGATGAAAAATCCAAAGGGTACGGCTATTTATAGCCTTGCAAATAAAGCTGAATCGTGCAACTTACGCTGAAGAATCGGGCTTGAGTTTGACAGGCACAATCTAGACATAGTCATTTCTAAATTCAAAGTATTTCGAAACTTTGAAGTCTTTTCAAGTTTCGAAAACTTTGAAGGGGGTCTTGTAGAGGCAAAAAATCTAGCTATGCTACTCATCCAGAAGTCATCTCACCAAAATGCATCATATCAATAAGTTGCGCCAACATAGTTTGTGCCACATCAGGTTGTACCAGCCTCAGGTTGTGCGAGTGCCACGTGACAGTCTTCTCGAAAAACTATAATGGCATCATCATTGCCTGACAACTGACAACACGTATATCCAGGAAAATTCGTTCAAATCCCGCGCAATACGGCGCTCGAGGAGATTTGGTCAGATTTTATGACAGCTAGCAGTTTGCGCAACGTGTCAAGGTGCGCGAGATTGTGCATAGGTGCAAGTTGCTACATTGTGCCCCTGCACAACCTGATGAAGCTCGCACAATGTGATCGTCCAGAGCAGGATGACGTGGCGCGCATGCTACTAACTTTATAGAACGTGTCCACTACATTGCTCACGACCATGCGTATCTCACTCAAATGATGCCACGTGTCCACAGCAGTTGGTACAGCAGTTCACACAAATTGCTACATTGTGCCCCTGCGCAACCTGATGAAGCTCGCGCAATGTGATCGTCCAGAGCAGGGTGACGTGGCACGCATACTACTAACTTCGTAGAACGTGCCCACTATACTGCCCAAGACCACGTGCATCTCACTCAAATGATGCCATACGTCCACAGCAGTTAGTGTAACCACTCACGCAAGTGAACATGCGCGCAACCTAAAGCTCGCACAACCCAAAATAACTGTTAAACAGTTATTTGCGGAACTCTATAAATAGAGTTTCAAATTAGTCTTAAAGAATCACAAATGATTATAATCTCCTGCTAAAGTGTTGTTGCATCCTCCAGAGGTTCGGGTCTTCGATATCACATCGTCCAAGGGATAAAGTGATCGTCTTCTGATCAGATTCCTATAGTTGTACTTTGTGAACCCTCAAAAACAAAAAGTTTTTTTATTTAATATCTTTAAACCTTGCCATTATTTATATAGATAAATTCAACTATGTTCTTTAAGGCCATAATTATAGGAAAATAGTATTACTAGAATAATAGGATATTGTAATTATATAAGAGGGAAAAGGGCTTTATGCAAAAATCTCAAATTCAAATCTGCTATTAGTCGATCACTCCAATTCGATCTCTGTTCGAATTTCAAAACCCTCTCAAATCCTAAGAGAATAAACCCAAATCAATTTAAAAAAGATCCTCCTATCTGCACACCCCATGGCCTAATTCGATCAATAGGCATATATAAATAGGAAGAAGTAGTCGACCATTACCATCTACAAACCCTAGCAGAAACCATATCCGCCTGAAGTAATACAAAAGAGGAAGCCTGTGGAATCATAAAATCCTTGCAACTGAAACACCAGGTATTCTCCATGCTTCCACTTGCCCACCTGGTTACACATAGTATTCGAAGCAATGCCTAAGAGGTGCTAATTGGTATTGGTATCAAGTAGAGGACTAGGGGGGCTGGATAACCCAATAAGTTTTTAGTGTGTAAGAAGTAGAGTGTCCGTGGATTCGTATGGACTAATAACAGGGAATAGGAGTATGCCAATGTACATGGGTAAATAGGAGAGTATCTGTTTCATATGATTCCTGAGTGCTTCCTGCAAGTCGTGTAGGTGTAGGCAAGGCCTGCCAATGTTCATGGGGGTACAACTGATGTACCTAGTCCAAGGACAATAGATAAAGGGTTCAAGGGTCCTAATATTGTATCTTAGGATGAAGACAGGACACCCATAAAGTGGGGTTGCTTAGTCGAGTATGGGAGAGGATCCCAGGCTAGAAATTTAGGTATCAGAGATACCATCTCTAGGTATCTGAGTTTTCCTATATATATAAACATCCTGTCAGTCCTTTTGCCATCTATATTTTGATATGAAGTCAACAACTTGTATTAGTACATCACCATAGGATGGAAACCCAGTGAGTATTCCCAATTACACTCTGGTATTTGTATGTTTCTATGAAGGACAAATGGAAAGGAGGTGGTGCATATCAAGACTGATTGGCCACAGTAAATTGCCATAGGCATAGATACACCAATAGAATCCTAGACTAGTTAATAGGTTATACCTCCTAGAGACTACTACAGAACTCTATAATGGGTCGGTGACACAAGAGAGTATCCTAGTGTAATCTAGGAATGGTTGTACTGTTGCAAGCTTTTCTGAATCAACATAGACCCCAGGATATGAGGGGCAAGTACCAACTGATGGGAAGAAATTATCTAATAGAACAGGGTTTCGAAATACCCTGGGATCAATTTCAGTAACAGTGTCAAAACCAGAGAGGTACAGGAGTACCCCACCAGTGTAGTTATTGCAGCCAGTAGGTTGCCATCACTTGAGTACCATTTAGGTTCAGATGTGTGAAGGTACTGGACTCTAGAGTTTGATACAGGTAAATCAGTATAGTGGAATGCCTACAAGACTATAGAGGGTAGGTTGTAGCATATGCCTGATACCAGATTCCCTACAGTCCTTTGATTTCACATATTGGTTTATCATATATCAGTTCACCTTGATAGCTCTGCAACTCGTATCCTAACACCTTCCATCAGGCAACATTGCTGATATAGGACATGGCCTAGGAACTAGTCTCCTGTGAATAAAACATGAAGTACTGCAAAAGGTAGGATTTATTCAACAAGCCTAGTATCTAGAGGAGCTTAGATTAAAGGAGACTATAAAAATATAGCAGGGAGTATACAGGTGTTAACATCAGTAATAGGGAATAACAGTTGTGCCTATTATAAGAAAGCAGAGGTGGAAAGAACAGTAAACTACAGAGCATATGGGATAAGGAGGTAGGTGTCTTGCCATGACTTCCAAATGATGTGCACATCTAGGAGTGCCAGTCCAAATGAGGGGCAGTGATAGGTAGTACAGTACATAAAGTTTTAGAGTTTATCATGTGGATAGAAGGGTGCACAGGTTTGAGCCTGTATATCAATTTAGACTAGGGATGTTGGGTAATTAGGTACAAAAGGCAGGAAATTTTGTAGCCAGTGTAACTAGTGTATCCTAAGTGATAAATGCAGGGGTATCCTACTGCTAACAGGACAAACACATGAGGGGTTTGCTAATGTCAAGTGCCAACCCTATAATGAATTCTGATGTCTGTCAGTTACTAGGGGCAGGGATGTGCTATATACATATATATATATACACACATAGGGATGTAGGGTATGTTATATGAAGAAAGAAAAAGTGGGGCAGTACAACAAGGGATAGAGAGAACAGTAGTTAGGAATAGGCAAGGTTTGTATACACCAAATTGACTAACTCCTGTAAGGTACTTAGAAATAACACATAAATGAAGGGATGATCACACACTAGGTAGGGATTATGATTAACCAGGACTAGTGGCCTAGTAAGTTGAGGATACCAAGTACCCTAGAAACTTGATAACCAAGTAGCTAGTCTATTTTACTTATTTCACGTGTTGACTTTATGAATTTATAAACAATAGGTTACTTGGGCTCAGAGTTGGCACCGGACCCTTATCATCAGCACAGGACACCAGGCGAGTACAGTTTATTGTCTGTTTTCAATATTGACTTTCACTATATTTCATTAATTGGACATTGGTTATGTGGTTTGCCATTTTATATTCTATTATAAATTATGGAGTCGGGAATGAGAAGTACCAAGGATTTGTGATCTGACCGCAGACATTATTTATTTTCATGCAAGTAGACCTCATAGACATTGTTTAATTTCTGCAAGTAGACCTCGTAGACATTGTTTATTTTCATACAAGTAGACCTCGTAGATCTTGCGGTATAGTGTCCCAAACTGATCACATATCAAAGGTACTTCTAACAGTTGGGAAGGTATTTTAGTTTATATATTTGCTATTAATTTTTCGTCTTTTTCGCATCTTTTTCTGTTTATTTTCAAAACATATGATTAATGTCTAACCTCTATTTTATAGTCATTTTCATATATTGGAACTGCATTCAGTGAATTGTACTCGTTCCATCCTGACTGGATAACCAAACAAATTTTAGGTGATTGCGAAGAGGTCGAGTGCCCTGACCAGTATGGCCCATACATGGGGGATACAGTAGAGAATGATTTTGCTTATCAGGAGAAGTATGTAGCATCTGATCCTGCTGCGTTTGCTTAATTACCTTTTAGTTAGTGCTGAGACATTGTACTGGATATTTAGTTGATTTTTGAGACATGTAGTTGAATTTTACTTGTCTTTAGTCATCACACATTTCTATTAGGAGATGGTTTATTTATTTCACCTTCTAGATGCTGAGTTATGATATTGAGTTATTGTTTGTCCCATGGGGGTAATATTTTACTGCATGGTTGCTCATCATATTGTTACAGCGTTCTACCGTCGACTCTGCGGCGTAGGCTGGGCATACGCACCGTTCATGCCCAAATTACTGGGTGCGGGTCGTGACATACTTCCCCATAAATTAATTGTACTCTTTTTTAGTTTGTAGAAATCAAACTTTTTGTTTTTTGCAAACAGCGAACATGTAGTAGAACAAGTATAGACTTCGGGTGGCACATGATAGGTAGCGGCATTGGGCCGATAGCACCAGAGACCGTTAGAATTTGAGGTATAGTTTTAGTTTTCTGTTTGTGCTTGTTTGTGATAGTTGTTCTAGGATTTGTGTTGAGTCTTATTTTGTGACTACGTTAGTTATATGGTGTTCCTGAGGATTTCTCTGACACGGGGCACGATTCATTTTGGCCAGGACGGGAAGTTTAGTCCGCGCTACATCGAACCTTTCACTATCCTTGAAAGGGTCGGTGCAGTAGCCTATCGACTAGACTTGCCGCCTACGCTCGAGAGAGTTCATAACGTGTTCTGTGTGTCGCAGTTGAGACAGTACGTGGCAGACCCTAGTCTCATATTGGATCATTCCGTAATAGAGGTGGGGCATACTCCCAACTATCCAGAACAGCCTGTGGAGATTCTGGATCGTCGGGAGAATGTACTCTGGAACCAGGTTATACCCTTGTTTTATGTTGCATGGAGGCACCACTCTCCAAGTAAGTCTACCTAGGAGAGGAAGGACGACATGTGGGAGTGTTGCCATTATCTCTTCGAGCCTTGATGTATTATTCTCTTTATTTCTTGCTTGTATTTTCTGTGCTAGTTTGCTCTAATTTCGAGGACGAAATTATTTTAAGAGTGGTAGATTTGTCACTACCAATATTCAAAAATAAGGGTAAATTTGTCATTTTCTATATTCCTATATTTTGTGAATAATTATTTATTAATATTGTATTTGTGGGGATTATTTAGTCGGGTTTGAGACTCGTCTAGTTTTGACTTGTGTTAGTGGCCCGATTAGCTTAGACACTAGTCGGAGCCCAAGGATTAGCTAGGTATGGCCCACAAACCCAACTCATTAGGCTAGTGCAATTAGACTAATCCCACATGACAAATTAACTCATTTAGAGATTAGGCCTTTGACAAATTTGACCCCAAATCTTTGCATGTACCTAATTAACCAAAGGGAACCTATTAGGGGGTAATTAGACTTTTCCCATGGACCCTAACCTAGCATCTATGGCCGGCCATGAGGGGGAGTCCTCTCCATTTCATTTCATTCCAAGTAGCCTCCATTTTCCCCCAATTTGGTGTTCTTCCCAACTTGAGAGCAACCACCATTGATTTCTCTCCCAAATCCACTCATTCCTCCACAAAATTCTCTCATTCTTTCAAAGAAAAGTAGCCTACAAGGATTGTGGAGCCAAAAGCAAGGAGGAGAGTCCATTTGCTAGAGGAGTACATGTTGGGTTCATGTCAATTGGTTATTCATTGGGAAACCACTCCCAAAAGGTATCTCTTTCTCTAAACTCTTCATTTTTATGCATATAATTGGTTTTGAACCCATAGGAACCCACCCCCATGAAGGGATGACCCTTAGGAATGATTTAGAGGCTCTATTGAGTTCTTATTGGGAAGTTGGGATATATTTTGTGCCACCCATGGAGAAAATTCGAGGGTGACAAACCAAGTGTTTATAGAAATGTCCAATAGGCTATTTGAATCCTAATTTCAATTTTGTGCATGAATGAGAATAAGCTAGTCATGGTTAAGATGTCCCATTTGGTTTTATATGGTTTCCTACATATATATAGGTATGTAATTTTGGCCTACAAGTCATGTATATAGGTAGCTATGTGATATTATATATATATATATATATATATATATATATATATATATATATATATATATATAAAATATATATATATATATATATATATATATATATATATATATATATATATATATATATATATATATATGGGTTGTTTTCATATGATATTCATATATAGATATGTGTGTGGTTGTGTGATGTGAAAGAGGGGGGAGCATGGCTAGCTAATGGCTATCTCATTTGGCCTTGGTTAGTGGTGGTTTGGTTAGTGGTTGTGGGTTGTGTTGAGAGAGTGAGGGAGTTTGAGGTTGGTTTGTGATAGTGTGTGTTTGTATGTGTGTATGTGTTTGAGATGGGAGGGGGATTTGAGTGAGTATATAGGAGAGTTTGTTAAATATGATTGAGTGAAGAGAAGGGGAAAGAGTGGCTGCATGGAGTGGCAGCAGCAGCTAGAAGAGCATGCAGCAGCAGCAACATGGGACAGCAGCAACTGCACAAGCTGCAATAGCAACAGCAGCAACAAGGGAAGTGTTTGCAAAAACAAAAAGTTTTATTCCAAACTTGTAAAAGAATAGTACAAAGTACAATGAATTCTGGAGAAGTACAACTATAGGAATCTGATCAGAAGACGATCACTTTACCCCTTGGACTATGTGAACTTGAAGACTGTAGCCTCTGGAAAATGCAGCAGCAATTTTGCAAGAGTTCTTGATCTCTGTGCGTATGTATCTGATCATTTCACAATGATTGGAAACTCTATTTATAGAGTTCAGAAAATAACTGTTTTAGCAGTTATTCTGATGTGCGCAAAGCTGGATTGCGCCATACTGGGTTGTGCCAACCTCCTGTTGCACCAACTTTCATTCGGTTATAAGTCGTGTACTAACTGTATTTAGACGTGTGGCATCATGTGATTGAGATACGCATGGTCATGTACAGGATAGTAGACACGTCTTGAGAGATTAGTGGCATGTGCGCCACGTCATCCTGCTTTATAAATGAAAATTATCTCAACTTTATCAGGTTGCGCGAGCTTCGGTCAACTGCGCCTGATTGAGCCGCGCCTTGACACGTGACAGCTTTTGAGCAGAAGTCATTCAGATTGTGCCTAGGCGCAACTAAAGATTTTTTCTCGATTGCCCCTAGGCGCAACTAAAGATTTTTTTCTCGATTGCCCCTAGGCACAACTTACAAAGTGTACAGGACAGTTGTCAACCAACTCCCCTCGAGCATCACAAATCACGGGATTCGAATAGATTTTTCTCGTTTACTGTGTTTGTCAGTTGTCAGTATTGTCAGGTAATGATGGCCATTAAATGTCAGACGCCACGTAGATTTTGGCACAACATAATTGGGCGCAGTCTGATATCAGGTGCAACCTGATCAGTGGCACAGCTTGATCTCTGAGCTTAAAAACAGTGGCGCAGCTTGATTTTTGGGGCGCAACTTGATTACTAGGTAGTAGATTCATGGCGTAACTTGATTTTTAGGCCCTGGAAGACCCCCTTCAAAGTTTTCAAAACTTAAAAACCATTTCAAAGTTTTGAAATACTTTGAATTTATAAAAGTTTTGACTGAGTCAAGTTGCGCCAGTCAACCGCAGTCATCTCAATTAAATTTCTTTCTCAAAAATACTCAATCTCCTCTTCGTCTTCCCGAGTTTCATTGATGATTTTTTCAGTTTCCCATGAGGAATATGAAGAGTCAATTTAGTGATATATATGTAGGGGCAGATTTTCATACTTTGTTCTTCACTTCTGTAATTCCGATGGCTTCTAAGAAGGAAGCAGAGGCCAATACTGTCACCAACATCAAGTCTCCTGAAGCAAAACCCGACTTCATGCCTTCGACTTATTTGCTGGAGGCTGACCCGGCACTGAGGGCGACGAACTTTCTAGACTGCTTTGGGTTAACCCCAACTGTCTTTAATCGCTCGAGTGGTGGGCCATCCTTTGAAGAGCGCGGCAATTCGGAGGGATTCTTCAATCTAATGCGTCGCTCGGGAATCCGTAACATGCAAGAACTGGACGCGCTCTTCGTCAGGCCGATGAAGACAAGAAAAAGGAATAATGTTTTTGTATGACAACTTTTATTCTCTCTCTTTTTTTGTCCTTGTCTATAGGGGTCCACCCAACTTTTATGAAATCTAAAATTTCTGATACATTATGTGGTTGTGATTTCAAATAGTGCACGTAGATGCGTTCCTTCAGCTGATTCAAACGCTTACTGTTTCGTTGAGGGACACATGGCAGTCATTACATGGCTCCCATCACCTATTGTTTAGTTCTTTTCCAAAAATAGGCTCCTAGAATGATGCGCCTGTTTCATCTTCAACCCCTTTAAAAGGACATCCAGAAACGAAAGAGCCATTCATACTTTCTCAAAACAAATGATTTCACACAAGGTTTTACTATTTGTAAGTTCACTTGTGCCACTTCGTCCTGATGCTACTGTGCCTTCAGAAATTGGTAAGTCTCAACAAAGGATCAATAGTATGAATATTTTTCTCTTTTGTGCCAGTTTTAAAGATAAATACGGATCTGTATGTTGTAGACTTCATTGATATGCGCTAAATATTTCTGATAAATAGACGTGCACTATGGTCCAGTGCTTAGCTTTAATCAAAGGCGCGCACCGGTGACATGTGCTTGTTGATCAGTATGATGTTCTGACACGCGCCTATTTATCAGCGCATTCTGTTGAGATGCGCATGTATTTCTGAGAATAGGCGCACACTGTTGATGCGTCTGAGCTTCTGAGAATTGGCGCACATTGCTGATATGCGCCTATTAGTCGGCGCACACTGTTGATGCGTGCACAATTTTGATAGATCTAACTTTTCTTTCTTTGTTCATATTTGCAGAAGTTTGGTTAGCAAGCTTCTTCAAAACTAGCATCGGTGATCTGGATGCTATGGAGAACATTCTTCTGACACCCACATCAGACAACTCATGTGATTCTGACACTCAAATTAGACAGCTCAGGACTCTTCATGTTCAAGAAGGGTCTTCTTCAGATGGTAGGAAGAGCCTGTACACATGAGAGTTGGATGGTAGAGAGACAGAATTAGGAATCGTATCACAAGGGTGATCTCGTTCCTATTTCCCCTGGCGGGTCGTCTTCTCTCCACCAGTTGTATTGACAGCAGCTCATCTTTGGGTTGCTGTACTCTGTGGTTCTCCTCTCGTATTTCTGAGAGAGAAGACCAGAGTTGATTCCATTATCTGGCTCGTTGCTTCAGGTCGAGACGACAAGGAACTGGCATCAACAAATAAGAAGATCCAAAGATGTAATAAACCTTCATGTTATAT
Organism: Iris pallida; assembly: GCA_029216955.1. Classification (NCBI taxonomy): domain Eukaryota; kingdom Viridiplantae; phylum Streptophyta; class Magnoliopsida; order Asparagales; family Iridaceae; genus Iris; species Iris pallida. Next base: position 4,755,314 of record JANAVB010013600.1, on the reverse strand, counting down.
TTAGAACGAAAATCCGAGATGTAATAGATTTCCATTAAGATATATCTATGTTTTTAAAGAAGGAAATAAAGAATGATTTTTTTTTCCTCTTTTATGATCTGATTTTAATGTGGTGATAATGAAAATAGAATTAATGAGAAATGTGGAGAGAAGAAGTTGCTGGTGTAAATAAATCAGATTCAAAAGCAGGGAGAATGTGAACTCTCATTATGAAAAGTGAACAGTCACTTCGATTTTCGAGAAAGGACACTGAATAAATGAACAATTACTGCAACTTTCGAGGAAGAGAATAAATGAATGAACCATTATGTCAGTTTTTTAAGAAAGGAAACTGAATGGACAGTTATGAACGAACGGTTATAAATGAACGAACAGTTGGGTTTCTTTCAAAAAGTCGCATTAGTTTTCGATGTTGACTGTCTAATTATTTTGTCTATAAATAGAACAAAACTTTTATAGATATCGTCACTTTCTTTCTTTTTTGTACAAAATGTCTTCCAAAGATTTGCTCACTCCAAAGACTGAAGGAGAGTGAGACGCCTCCTGCTGAGCCTCCAGTGCCTCCTCAGAAAGAAAGGGGTGAAGGTTCAACTGTTCCTGCACCAGGAGAGGACTTGATTTCCAAGCTAGTGGAGCCTGGAAAGACTGCCGAAGAAGAGGCATTGAGGATGGCTTCCTGCAAATTTCTTGTGAGTTCAGACAATGAGATGTTTGAACTGTTGGCAAACTATATATTTAATCATGAAGGATCAGGGCCTCATCCCCGTCCTTAATATTATGTAACTCCATTCTGCTTTTTAAAAAGTGAACTTTTATTTACATCATGTCTCTGAAAATAAAGTATATTTTGCCTTTATACATAATATTTCTTGAAAAACTTGCCATTGATAGGCATCATAGCAACTCTGCCGTCCATATTTGTTAATTGATAGGCTCCATTTGAGAAAACTTTGTTTACCACATACGGACCTTCCCATTTTGCCTCGAACTTGTCTTTGCTCATATGTGTCATAGTCATAGGACGTCTGACTGTAAGAACTAACTTGCCTTCCTAAAATGTTCGCACTCTGACTTTGCGATTGAAAGCTTTTGAAATCTGGACTTGATAAAGTTCGATGTGCAGTTGAGCTAATAGCCTTTTCTCGTCGAGTGCCTCCAATTCTTGAAGCCGAAGACGATCATTATTTTCTGTAGTAAGCTCATTAGCAATGGCAATCCTCAATGATGGAATCTGAATTTCCAGAGGCAGAACAGCTTCACATCCATATACGAGAGAAAAAGGTGTGCAGCCTGTAGGATTACGGACAGTAGTACGATATTTTCATAGACATTCTCCAAGTTTATCACTCCAATTATGTTTGTTGATAGAGACAAACTTTTTGAGGAGTTTGATAATGGTCTTGTTGAATGCCTCAGCCAACTCGTTAGCCGCAGGATTATAGGCCGTAAAGGCAACATTATTGATTCTGTTGTCATCACAGAATCTATTAAACTTCTGGCTGATAAATTATGGCCCATTATCATGGATGATTCGGCGAGGGACACCAAATCTGTATATCACATGATGTTTAATGAAGTTGATGACACTACTCATTTTAACTTCAGCCAAAGGTATGGCTTCTACCTGTAGGAACGAAATCGTAAAGCAGAATACTCTAGAGGGGGGTGAATAGAGTAGGCAGCGGAATATTGCTAATTAAAAATCTTGTTAGCAGTTAGATCACAGATATAAAAATAATCACAAAGTAAATGACAGTAATGAAAAAGTGATCAGAAGGCAAACGCAAATACCGAGATTTATACTGGTTTCCCTCTTGTGAGGACTAGTCCAGTCGGAAGAACTCTAGCTTCCAGTTAAATCCACTATTGGAAAATACTGCAAGTTTACATACGAAGTCCTTGCAACTTCTACAGACGCGAGCTTTGATACGAAGAACTCGACCAACTTCAATTGGGAAGAGTTGTATCTTCTATCAAGCCTCTGATTACAATCGCTCTTGAAACTTCTAGACCGCACCGCACTGACAAATCGACTAGAGGATTGTAACTAGCTTAGGATTTAAAAATGTAAGCTTTGATAACTCTTTGGAGAAAATATAAGCTTTAGAAGAGAAGAGATTGAAAGTGAATTGGTGATTTGAAATGATCAAAATACTTCTCTATTTATAGTTTTTCCAAAGACAGAACTCTGACAGAATTCGGGCAGAATTCGGACAGAACTCTTTGTAACAAACCGCAACTGAAGGGTGACCAAGTTTAAAATCAAACGTTCACTAACGTTCATTTTGGCTGAACTCTGGCCGAACTTCGGCCGAGTTCTGCTAGGGTTCTGCCAGTTCATTTTTGAGAAAAAATCAATTTGGCTTTTTGAAAAGTCCTTCAGAAGCTTTTTGTAAAAAGGATATTTTTCAAAAACATGGGTCATTTTTAAAAGGATAGGGTGATTTTGAAAAACAATTCTGGACAGCCTATTTGTCAGTACGACTTGGTGTACAATGTATTCCTAAACTCAATAAAATGAAAAATTATATTGCTTTGAAGGAAATATATTCTGAATGGCAAACGGCTTCAGTCTTGAACATAGTAGATATCCATCGTTGAGTAGTGTCCAAAACATCGTAGATAAACATCGGAATTGACTTGTATTTTTATCGAGACAGAGTTTGATCAATTATTAAAATCAGGTTTGACCATGACCAATGGGCCAACAATCTTCCCTATTTTGATAATTGACAAACCTTGCCGATATAACATCTGAGTATGGATCAAATCAAAAATGTGTAATACCAGAGAAAATAAAAAAATTGTTCATAACCTGCATTCATGAAGATGTTAGATCATATTTCTCTCACGTTGTCACTTAGCAAAATAATTGCGAAAGAGAAAGCTCCCCCGCAATAAATGCATAAGTAACAAACAGTGAAGAAACACAAGAAATATATATAAAACATTCATCATATGCATGTATAGACAGTTAAAAAGATATTGAATAGACAACACAGGCATGGTATTTGTCATAGGCAGTTTATATGGAAGCAAGAAAAGTAATGCTATAGTAAAGCTGAAACAAATAAAATGCTGAATAATAAACTAAGTGAAACGTATGCCAAACTGAGGCATAATAAAAACCATGTCTATGAAGAGTCACAAATAATAACTAAAAGAGTGTTGATAATAACTAAAATAAGAGTACTGATAAAATCTTGGAATGTCGGAGCATTTCCAAGTAAACATAAGACAAAATATCAGTCTCAATAAGAATAACATCTCAAAAGTCATCATCCTCATCATCAGAAGGTAGAGCGTAAAATTCACCCACATAGTCTCGAGGTAGAGAGCTAGCAAAGTGACCCTTTTGCGCAAATCTCAGATCGGCGAAGGAGTTGGCAATAGCCTGGAACCGAGTCACGTCACGGAACTCACGTTCCCTGGAAGTGTCAACATAAAATGACTGTAGATCTGAAAGGTGCTGATGAATACCCTCAAATGTCATAGGGTAAGAATGAGGAGGACCATGTGCTATGAGAGTAGGTGCAGGAGGAGCAGGTGCAGTAGGTGGAGGAACAGTGGCAATGCTGCGACGAGAGAGTTTGAGGAACTTGGGTTCAGAGTCAACAGCACAAGTAGATAGGTCAATGTCAAATATCTGAAAGATGCGTGGGATGAGCATCGCATAAGAGAGGTTGCGGTCTCTTCCGCGACATCTACCCATCATCTGAATGATAGTCTTAGGGTCAGAAAAAGGAATCTCCTTAAGAATGTGATATAGAGCAGAAAGCTCAAGTGCAATAACATCATCTTTGGAAGTGGATTTTGGAAGTAGAGTGGAATAGATGATGCGATGTAATTCGTAGTTAAACAAGTTCAAGTTATTAGCCTTGAACTTTCCAGGACGAGCACGTACGGGCGCACAAAGCTCATTCTTGAAACTAACGAGAGTCGTACCATCGGGAAAATCAAAATCAGTGATGTCATCGAGTGGGGCACCTTCGTTTGGAATACCAAGGATTTCTGCTAACGTTTTATCAGTGAATTCAATATCGATCCCTCCGACACGTGTTCTCGTGGTGAAAGTGTCTAACACGAAATTACAATAGAATAATCTAATGGCATTAGTAGCAATAGGAAATTGTAATGTAACAAAGTATTGTAACCCTAATACCTCAAAGTAAGAGCGGTGGTCAGGAAAGACAGTCCATTTAATCGGTGATCCGGTACAGATAGTATGCATAATGAAATCGGCATACCATAATAAAGCTTGGTCGGAAGTTTTGAAGTAAAACTCGTCCGATGCACTGTCATCCGATTGGACCGGAGAAAAGAGGGAATCCGTATGCAGATCCGAAGACGATGCCTCTTCACTGGCATTGGTCTTCTTCCTCTTGAAGGGATTGAACTTAGGCATTCTTTCCAAAAATTCTAGAAACCCTAAGAATTTGAAAGTGGAGGAGAGGAGAAATTATACCTTCTAAGAATTGGATATGTTGTTGAGGACGAAATTCTTCGCATGAATCCAAAGTTTGGATGAAGATCTCTACGCGGATTAGAAGAACAAGGGTAGAGAAGAGCTAGGGTTTGGAGGCACGGCTGCTGCTGTTTGAAGATGTTTGGAAGAATAAAGAAGATGGGGGCCTCGGGTTCTGGCTTGTACATATATATCCAGCCGAACTCTGGCCAAATTCGGACCGAACTTGGGCCGAATTTGCCAAGGGTTGCCTAGCTATATATGTGTAAGAAAAATATCAATGGGGCCACATCTTTTTTATTAATTCGTTTCAAATATTTAATTCAGAGTTTAGTAATTTTAAATCTCAAAATAATATAATTAATATTATTTTATAAATTAATATTCTTTACTCAGCATCTGTCTCAGATTAGCTGTAGGAGTACTGTCCCAGCTAACGAAGGTTCACCGGGGAACTCTTAAGTACCGCTTCGCTTCGACCGTAGTCGTGGTGACAGACAGACTCTTTTTAGGCTTGTCTCAAAAACAGTTTTTGAGTATCGAATAAATTAATTAGTAAAACAAAATTAATTAATATTATTGATATCTAAAATTCCTAATTCTCGACGTAAATAATTGAAACGATCTTCCGCTAGAGGTTTTGTGAGTATGTCAGCTAATTGATTCTGAGTGTCTATGTATACAAGGTCTATATCTCCATTTTGTTGATGATCTCTAAGAAAGTGATGTCGAATCTCCATATGTTTAGTACGAGAGTGACATACTGGATTCTTAGTCAAATTAATAGAACTAGTGTTGTCACAGAAAATGGGTATGTGTGTAAAATGTAATCCATAGTCTTCTAAAGTTTGTTTTATCCACAAAATGTGTGCACAACAACGTCCTGCGGCAATATACTCAGCCTCGTTGTTGATAATACAATAGAATTTTGCTTTTTACTAAACCAAAAGACTATAGCTTTTCTTAGGAAATGACATGTGCCGCTAGTGCTTTTTCTATCTACTTTGCATCCGGCAAAATCAGCATCGGAATAACCGGTTAGGTCAAATGATACGGTTTTGGGATACCATAAGCCGACAGAAGAAGTGCCTTTAAGGTATCGAAAGATACGCTTAACTGCGCACAAATGTGATTCCTTAGGATTAGCTTGAAAGCGAGCACATAAGCAAACACTAAACATAATGTCTGGTCGACTAGCAGTTAAATACAGTAAGCTACCGATCATACCTCGATACTTACGTATGTCGACGGGTTTGCCTTGTTCATCAATATCAAGCTTGGTTGAGGTCGCCATTGGAGTGCTAAGTGGCTTTGCTGCTTCCATGTCGAACTTCTTTAACAGATCCTTTGTGTACTTCGCTTGATTTATGAACATCCTATTGTTGGTTTGTTTAATTTGCAGTCCGAGAAAGAATTTCAGCTCTCCCATCATGCTCATCTCAAACTCATTCTGTATACACTTTGAAAATTCTTGACAAAGAGATTCATCAGTAGATCCAAAAATAATATCATCTACATAGACTTGAATCAAAAGAATATTATTATTCAAAGATTTTATAAATAAAGTAGTGTCAACATTTCCTTTTGAAAAACCGTTATCAAGTAGAAAAGAGCTTAGACGATCGTACCAAGCACGAGGGGCTTGTTTCAAATCGTATAAGGCTTTCTTCAACTTAAAAACATATTCAGAAAATTTGAAATCAGAAAAACCGGGTGGTTGAGCTACATAAACCTCTTCTTTTACAAAACTATTTAAAAATGCACTTTTGACATCCATTTGAAATAACTTAAAATTATGAAAACATGCAAAGGCACATAATATGCGAATGGATTCTAATCTCGCAACTGGAGTATAAGTCTCATCGTAGTCGATATCTTCTTTTTGATTGTATCCTTGAGCTACGAGTCGAGCCTTATTACGAGTCACTAAATCATTCTCATTCAATTTATTTCGGAATACCCATCGGGTGCCAATGACCGGATGATCAATGGGCTTGGGAACAAGTTCCCAAACTTGATTTCGTTCGAATTGGTTTAATTCCTCTTGCATAGCATCTAACCAAAAATTATTACTACATTCTTCATCAATATTTTTGGGTTCAAACTGCGAGACAAAAGCAACACAAAAAGCTATATCTTTATTCGAGGAACGAGTACCTACACCCTTGGTAATCTCACCAATTACCAAGTCCTTTGGATGATAGCCAAGAATCTCATCTCCTTTGGTGTAGTCTCAAGATTGCTAGTTCCGGCTTCTTTGTTTGGAGGTTCATCTGATGCTTGATGTGATGGTTCTGCATCTTTGTGTGAAGGTTTTGCAGTAGATGTACTTGGTGCGATTATGTCTTCATTGTCATCATCGTCTAAGTGTTGATTTAGCTAATCAAACTTGACATTGATAGATTCTTCGATGATCATGGTTCTTTTGTTGAAGACTCTGTATCCTTTGCTCTTTGCTGCATAACCTAAAAATATACCTTCATCGGCCTTTTCATCAAATTTACTCAAATTATCTTTAGTATTAAGAATAAAACATTTACAACCAAAGATTTTAAAATAAGAAACATTTGGTGTTCTATCAAACCATAGTTCATAGGGAGTCTTCTTCGATATAGGTCGAATTAGAACCCTATTGAGAATATAGCATGCTGTATTTACAGCTTCAGCCCATAAGTATCTAGATAGACTAAACTGGTTTAACATTACTCTAGCCATTTCAGATAGAGTTCTGTTCTTACGTTCCACAACTCCATTTTGTTGCGGAGTCCTAGGGCAAGAGAATTCATGCAGATAACCGTATGTGTCACAAAATTACTTGAATTCTACATTCTCAAATTCGCCGCCATGATCACTACGAATATGAGTAATCATGAACCCTTTTTCATTCTGTACTTTCTTGCAAAAGGTGACAAATTCTGATAATGCATCGTTCTTGCGTGCAAGAAAATAAACACATGTTTATCTAGAAAAATCATCTATAATGACAAATGCATATAACTTACCACCCAGACTGGCAATTCTACTTGGTCCAAATAAGTCCATATGCAACAGTTGTAAAGGTCTAGTGGTACTTACAGCGTTCTTGGATTTGAATACGGATTTGGTAGCTTTGTTCTTTTCACATTCACTACATACCGTATCCTTCTTGAAAGAAATATCCGGTAAGCCGCGTACCAACTTCTTTGTAGATAGTCTTAAAATTGTATCCATGTTTGCATGACCGAGTCTCATATGCCATAGTTGACTCTCAACGCTTTTGGCCATCAAACATCTACCTGCTTTGTTAGCATCTTCCAATAAGTAGAAAACATATATATTGTCTTCCCTAATACCTTCAAATATAATACTACCAGTTGAACTATCAACTATAGTACATTTATCTTTTACGAAGTTAATACCATAACCGTGATCAGCTAAATGGCTTATACTGAGCAGATTATGTTTTAACTCGGTAACTAGACAAACATCTTTAATCACTGGATAGGAAGCTTTACCAATGTTACCGATACCGATTATGTACCCTCTTAAATTATTACCGAAGGAAACGTATCCTTCTTTATTCCTCTTCGACAGTGTTGCGAATAATGAAGCGTCACCGGTCATGTGCTGTGAGCAACCGCTGTCGAGAATCCATTTGCTTCTAGCATATGAAGGGCGTCCCACCTACAAAACAATTTGCAGATGAAACTTTTGGTACCCATTTCTTGTAGGGTCCTGACTGGTTAGTTTTCGGTATCCATGCATAAACATTTAAATCTACTAACTTTCTGATTCTACATGCAGAAGATATATGACCAATGAGGCCACAATAATGACATTTAGCATGTTGAGTGTTGAAAGTAGTATGAGGTGCATGATTGGTAGGTTTTGGTTTTCTAGTATAGAAGAATGCATGCCTATTAGTCTTCTTGGGCATAGTTTTGGCATGGTTTGGTCTGACAGTATTGGGCGTGTTCTGATGATTCGGTAATTGACACGTGTTAGAATAGGAAGCAGCAACTTCAGGCCATTTTCCTAAACTAATTTTCAACTTTTTAGAAGTATTATACAATCTAGTATAGTCAGATATGAGTGATTCTAATCTGACCTGTGCACACTGGAGACTCTCTCTCTCTTCTTAGATAGGTCTTCCTTTAACTGGATAATAGTTTGGTCTTTTTCTTCGGATAGCTTAACAGTCTCGTGTAACAACAACTTAATAGATGAAAGCTCACCAGACTCATTTGAAGAGTCATTATCTCTAACATGATCTAGTAGGTCGGTAAGTCTTCCTATTTCACCTTTGTACTCTTTGAGTACCTTCTTAGAGGTTTCATATTTACTACGCAGTTTCCTGTAATCATCTAACAGTTCACTGAATGCCTCTCCTAGTTGCTCAAAGGTGAAATCATCATAAGGATCAAATAGAGGATTAGTGATTACCTGATCGCAAGCCATCAAGCACACATTTGCAGCGTCATCTGATTGTTCATCTTCTGAATCGCTGGCTTCACTTTCATGCCATATGCTTGTGTTGGCGTACTTTCTTGATGTAGATTTTTTCAGATAGCCTTTGTCATATTTGTTGTTTTTCTTTGATGATGATGCTGTTAGACAGTCTTTCTTCATGTGTCCTTTTTTCTTGCATCCGTAGCAAATAGGATCTTCCTCGTTGTTGTTATTGTTGCTGTCTTTTGTTCTCTTGTTAAATCTTATGAACTTCTTGAATTCTCTTACCAGAAGAGCTTGATCTTCAGAGTCGGAGTCGCTGTCATCAGAATCATCTTCGATGGTTCTTCTATGTTGAGCCTTGAGAGCGATCGTCTTCTCTGACTTCTCCTTTGGTGTAGCATCTTCAAAGTCTTGAAGTTCTAACTCGTGAGTGAGTAGCTTACCCATGAGTGTTTCTAGAGACATTGTTGAGAGGTCGTTCCCTTCAATGATTGCAGTAGCCTTTGGAATCCAGTTCTTTGTAAGGGCTCATAGAAGTTTGTGAATCTTCTCATGGTTACTGTAATCCTTGCCTAGTGAATACAGAGGATTTATAATATTCAAGAATCATGTAAACATCTGAGTGACTGATTTACTTGGCTTCATTTTGAATGCCTCGTACTCCTGAGTAAGTCTGTTGATCTTTGACTCCTTGACTTATGTTGTTCCTTCGTGGGTTACTTCGAGAAGTTTCCATACTTCGTTTGATGTTGTGCAAGTAGACACCCTGTTGAATTCAGTTCTGTCTAAAGCACAAAATAAAGCGTTAATATCACGTGCGTCAAGACTGACCTTTTTCTTTTTCTCCTCTGTATATATGTCATGGGGTTTTTCAACTAAAATACCATCAACATTTATACGAGGGGGCTTTTTATAGCCATCAATAACTACAGACCATAAGTCAAAATCAAGAAATTTCAAAAAGAAACTCATACGTGTTTTCCAATAAGTGTAATTAGTACCGTCAAATAGTGGAGGTCTGTTTGTGGCTTAGCCTTCACTTGTGAATTTCACAGTTGCCATGTGTAATGCTGTGATCTATACAAAAATTGAATATAACTGCAATTTTATCTTGCTTTACCTGTATAACCCGCTCTGATATCAATTGTAGGAACGAAATCGTAAAGCAGAATACTCTAGAGGGGGGTGAATAGAGTAGGCAGCAGAATATTGCTAATTAAAAATCTCGTTAGCAGTTAGATCACAGATATAAAAATAATCACAAAGTAAATGACATTAATGAAAAAGTGATCAGAAGGAAATGCAAACACCGAGATTTATACTGGTTTCCCTCTTGTGAGGACTAGTCCAGTCGGAAGAACTCTAGCTTCCAGTTGAATCCACTATTGGCAAATACCGCAAGTTTTCATACGAAGTCCTTGCAACTTCTACAGACGCGAGCTTTGATACGAAGAACTCGACCAACTTCAATTATGAAGAGTTGTATCTTCTATCAAGCCTCTGATTACAATCGCGCTTGAAACTTCTAGACCGCACCGCAATGGCAAATCGACTAGAGGATTGTAACTGGCTTGGGATTTGAAAATGTAAGCTTTGAAAACTCTTTGGAGAAAATGTAAGCTTTAGAATAGAAGAGATTGAAAGTGAATTGGTGATTTGAGATGATAGAAATACTTCTCTATTTATAGTTTTTCCAAAGACAGAACTCTGACAGAATTCGGGCAGAATTCGGACAGAACTCTTTGTAACAAACCGCAACTGAAGGATGACCAAGTTCAAAATCAAACTTTCACTAACGTTCATTTTGGCCGAACTCTGGCCGAACTCGAGCCGAGTTCTGCTAGGGTTCTGCCAGTTCATTTTTGAGAAAAAATCAATTTGGCTTTTTGAAAAGTCCCTCAGAAGCTTTTTGTAAAAAGGAAGTTTTTCAAAAACATAGGTCATTTTTAAAAGGATAGGGTGATTTTGAAAAACGATTCCGGATAGCCTATTTGCCAGTACGACTTGGTGTACAATATATTCCTAGACTCAATAAAATAAAAAATTATATTGCTTTGAAGAAATACATTCTAAATGGCAAACGGCTTCAGTCTTGAACATCGTAGATATCCATCGTTGAGCAGTATCCAAAACGTCATTTGTAAACATCTGAATTGACTTGCATTTATATCGAAACAGAGTTTGATCAATTATTAAAATCAGGTTTGACCATGACCAATGGGCCAACACTACCCACTTAAAAAAATAATCGGTTATAACCAAAATGAACCGATGCCCTTTAGATGAAAGAGGATTGATAGGGCCAATTATATCTATGCCCCAAGGTTCGAAAGGCCATGAGGCAGCTGTCGGATGAAAAAATTTCGACGGTTGATGGATAAAATCTGCATGAATTTGACATGCACGACACTTCCTTGTATAGTCAATAGCATACGATACCATAGAGGGCCAGTAATAGCCCATACATCGAATACGATCCTGTAGCTTAGGACCAGGCTGATGTGCTCCACAAACACCATCATGAGCTTTGCGTAATATTTGCTTTGCTTCATCACCAGCGAGACATCTCAAGAGTAACCCATCAAAAGTTCTTCGATAAAGAGTTTTAGTAGTATGATTATAGTAGAATCGAAGCGATCGGCAACGGATACTTGTAGCTTCCTTAGGATCTTTTGGCAAGATGTCATGTACTGCAAAATCAATGAAAGGTGCTCTCCAGTCCTTGCAAGTGACGTTGACTTCAGTTAGATTGCTGAATTCAATGTTGTGGTTGTTTTTGACACAAAATAGTTCTCTATTATTTATAACAACCATTTGTTGTCTTTTGACTGGAACTGCTAATACTGCAGCTAGGTTAGCTAAGACATCAGCTTCTGTATTGCATGTGCGACGTACATGTTCAATGAAGAAACCTTTGAATGAAGAAGCTATTCTGATTGCTGCTTCATGGTATGGAACCAGATCTTGATGTCGGACTTCAAATAAGCCTCTAACCTGATTAACAATCAGCTTAGAGTCGCCATATACTTCGAGATGTTCGATATCCAGTCGTTTGGCTAATTGGAGTCCGATGAGCAAGGCATTGTATTCTGCGATATTGTTAGAGCATGACTTGTCTAAAGAATAAGCCCTTTGAATAGCTAATCCATCGGGTGAAACGAGAATAATTCCCACTCCAGCCATAAGGGTACCTCCAGGTCTAATTCTAAAAGCTCTATCAAAGAACAGCCTCCAGGTAGGAAATTCTTCTGAGATCATATTTGATTCCAATGTTTCATCAGGAATTTCATCATAGAGTTTAGATGTCTCAGGGACAGGATGAGCTGCTAAAAAGTCAGCAAGTGCTTGGCCCTTTACAGACTTTTGAGGAACATAAACCATATCATATTGTGCTAGTAATATGGCCCATGTGGCAAGCCTATAATTGAGTGTACTTGGCTTCTTCATTAAGACTCGAAGAGGATTGACTCAGAATATGACATGAATAGTTAGGCCTATGATGTAATGTCTTGTCTTCTGAACAACAAACATTAAGGCTAAATATTCCTTCTCTACCGGACTATAACGATGTTCAGCTCCAATTATCGTTCGGCTAAGATAGTAGATGGCTTGCTCATGACCTTCTTTGTTCTTCTGAGCTAGCAAAGCTCCCAACGAATGATCCATTGCCCGGACATACATTAAGAAAGGTATTCCTGAGATCGATGGTACAAGAACCGGTGGACTCATTAAATACCGTTTTATGTCGTCAAATGCTCGTTGACATTCTTCCATCCAAACGAAAGATACACCTTTCTTCATTAACAGAGTAAATGGTCTGTAACATCCAGATAAATTCAAAATAAACCGCCTGATGTACGCAAGTCGACCTTGGAATCCTCGTAGCTCTTTTAGGTTGCGTGGAGGACGCATCTCTTGAATGGCTTTGATCTTCTCGGGATCAACGTGTATACCCTTAGAGGTAATGACGAAGTCAGAAAACTTACCACTAGAGACACCCAAGAAAGACTGGGTGGGGTTCATTTTGATTTGATGCTGGCGCATTAGATTGAGGATAGTTCTTAAATCTTGAATGTGATCTTCCTTGAGACGACTTTTGACAGTAATATCGTCAACATAGCATTCGACAGTCTTTCGTAGATGATCCCGAAAGATAGTACTTAAAGTCCGCTGGTAAGTTGTACCTGCGTTCTTAAGACCAAATGGCATGACTGTATAACAGTACACTCCACGAGGAGTACGAAACGAAGTATGTTTCTCATCTTCAGGATTCATTCGGATTTGATTATATCCAGAAAATCCGTCCATGAAAGCAATTCATTCGAATCCACATATATTGTCGATCATGACATCAGTAATTGGGAGAGGAAATTCGTCTTTAGGGCAAGCATCATTAAGATCCCGAAAGTCTATACAAATTCGAACCTTTTCGGTCTTCTTCAGGACTGGGACGACGTTGGCTATCCAGTCAGGATATGGTTCTTCTCTGATAAAATCGCAAGCTATAAGCTTTTTGACTTCATCATCAATTGTATCCATCATTTCAGGCTTGAATCGTCGTTGTTGTTGTTTGACCAGCTTGGCATTCGACAAGATATTAAGCTTGTGAGTTATAATTTGAGGATCTAATCCCGGCATATCTTCATAACTCCAGGCGAAGACATCAATATATTCACGAATAAGGTGAATCAATTCTTGTTTATCATCCTCTGGGAGATTTTTGCTAATGAAGATTGGTCGTGATACGCCCTCCTCTCCAATATCGATCTGGACTAGTTGATCTTCAGTAGGTGGCTCTCGTTGTTCAAAACGAAGTTCCCACTGATTATCCATCTTTTGTGCCCAAGGGTCCACTTCAGGAGCTTCTTCAATATCATCTTCATCATCTTCCAAAAATTTGGCAGACACCATGTTTGAAGATATTATCACCCTATGAACATGACCAATGCTGGTATCAGAATCCCATGAAATAGAATCAGAAGAGTTTGATCGTTCTTCTTCATCAGATTCAGAAGGTTCTGGAGTTAGGAGTGGTAAAGCATAACCTAGTCCCTGTTTCGTTTTAATGTGGAATTGTTGTGATTTTTCTTTTGGAACAGCAATACGAAGAGGAGTTCGCCTCATTTACCGTTGTTGAGGCCAGTTTTGAAATCATAGCCCATTTTGCGGATAATTGCTTTGGATTGAGGACTATAGCGACGTAATTGTAGCCTTCCGAAATCATCTCTATTATCGTTATAGAGCATAATTTTTGGCTCCTCTCTTTTGTTGAAGAATATAGGCTTTTCATCTTTCTTTCGAGACGGTACTAAGAAGTACGACTCTTTTATTGAAACCAGTGATACCGTATTTCGAAGAGATGATACGACTTCTATTGTAAGTGGTTTAAAGCTATCTAGCATGTCCAAATAACACTGAGTATAGTAAGAGACATCAGTATACTGTAAAGGAGATGCTTTATTAATATTTATACCATCATTTACAACAGGAACTTTAGCCTTAGCAGGCTTAGTCAGATTAATGACAAGAGGAGAAAAAGAAGAACGAGAAGGCGGAGGAGGATTCTTGCGACGAAGATCGATTACAAGCGGCTCAGAAGAGGTGAGCTCCATTTGTTTTCGACTATCACCCTTGGGCTGCTTCTCATGGGAAGGAAGATAGATAGTCAGTGGTTTAGAAGACTGAGGACAAGAGGTACGTCCTTTGACCGGGATCACCAGTGTATCATTCGGCACATTTTTCTGTTCTTCATCTGTGTCCATTGCTAGTACTACCTTCATGAATTCTTCTTTGTATATGCGAGAATCGTTGCAGTATGCTTCAACCCCTTTGAAAGGATTCAGATCTGTAACCTCTTTTTGGACTTCTCTATTACCATCCACATATTTGAAACATTGGTAGAGAGTAGAAGGTACAATATTGTGTTCATGGAGGAATGGCCTTCCCAACAAAGCATTGTATGAGCCGTGATTGTCGATAACATAGAAAGTTACCTTTGTACGAAGATTGCCAATTTGAAGTTTTAGGCATATCTTCCCCCAAAGGTTCACTTCTTCCTTGATTGCATCCCAAGATGGTAGTGATAGTTGTAGAGAGGTTATGCACTGGGATTTTCAAAGCATCCAGTAAAGACTTTGGCATGATGCTAAGTGCAGACCCGGGGTCAATCAGAATGCGGTCGACTTTTAAAGTATCTACATACCCCGTGAAATAGAGAGGACGATCATGACGATTATCTTCTAATAACATGTCATCTTGTGTAAAAGTAATATTGGACATTAGTTGAAATACACTATGACAATGTTCACAACTGACTGGCTCCTTTTCAGGCTTCTTGAGAAGGGTAAGATAAGCGTCAGCCTGCATCAAAGCTTCACTTAACGTCTTTCGAGTCTCTTTTGAGAGACGTAAGAGTTTAAAGATTGACAATCTTGCTGGAGTATTGGCCAATTGAGCCAATATGTCAAAATTATAAGGCTTTTCAAGTCCAAGAGACGAGGACTTCTTCAGTGCTTTGTCAAAGCGAACAAGTTGCTTCCCCTTATCTGCTGATGTTGGTTTAGGAGGAGATGGTTCAACCATAGGCAGGGATGTAGATGGTATATTCTCAGCAGGAGAAGATGATGTAGGAAGAGCATCAGGAGATGGAGCAGGATTCTCTTAATTTTTGGGATATTTTCAAAGATAGGATTTCCCAGATCTAGTGCCCATTAGAATTTTTTTTCTTCTATTACTGGTTCAAAGGATACCATGTTACAGTTCTTAGATTTGGTGTGCTTCTTTCGCTTAGAAGAGGAAGGCATTTCAAACTCTGCTACCAAATCTGGATGAATCCACATGATCTCTCTTCTGTCAGTCGATAGTGGAACAAGACCTTCATTTTGAGGAGGTAGGAGATTCACGATCTCAAGAGTAGTCCTTGGAATGGGGACAACACCATCTTGTACAAGTTGTGGTAGAAAATTATCGAATTGTAGAGAAACTACATTAGCTGTCACCGTTTTCTCGTCCTGCTGAAGAGTAATTGCTCCAGAATTGACCAACTCCTGGATTTTGCCCTTGAGCACAAAACATGCTCTGGTGGGATGCCCTATAAATCTGTGATAAACACAATATTTAGGGTGATCAGTTTTAGCCACTTCTTCTGGCCGTTTTGCCACTGGAAGTTGAAGTTTATTGCTTTTGATCAAGCAATCGAAGATGCTCAAAGTATCACCTTCATCGAAAGAATACTCTTCCTTTGGACAAGTTGTCTTCTATGGTGGTGCTGATAGAATGGGCGCTGTCTAAGCGAAAGACTCTTTGTCCTTGAGATTGATGGCTAGTATTTCTTTACTCTTGCGGTTATTCTGGCGATTATTACCCCCGGGTGTAGAATGTTCGTCTTGGTTAGGATGAGTCATCTGAACTCCTAACTGTTTAAACTTTTCGGCACTAACCTCTGCCGCCTTTGCATTTACAATAAAAGAAGGCCAATCCTAGAATTGTGTAGATCATGTCCACATACTGATAATAGGCAAACAAGTTTGATTTGCAAGTGTCTATTATTACAGCAGATGGAGTTCCTAAAGACATTATGAGTGCCTCTCGGCAAAAATTTTCAATAAAACTTTTCGTGGATTCATTATGCCTCTGTTTAATCATAATGATGGCAGACATTGTCATATCGTTGACTCTCTCATAAAATCGTTCCAAGAATATTTGCTTGAAACCAGCAAAAAAAGTTATGCAGCCATCAGGCAAGCTGCGATACCATTCATATGCTGCGTCGGCTAAACAACCGACGAACACTCTGGTAAGAAGAGCATTATTTGGCTGTAATTGATCAGTTACCACCTCAAAATAATTGATGTACTGACTTGGAGAGGTACTGCCATCAAACAACATAATGGTGGGAAGCTTGTATTTAGGAGGAAATGGAACTTCCTTCCATTCTGTAGGATACGGTTGCTTTATGCCCAGTCTTTGTAGGCCATCCTTCTGCTTGAAGGCCTCAAACTGAGTGCATAATAGTTTCACAGCTTCATTAGCATCCCCTGAGGTTTGGGAATTAATGGGTTGGTTAGAAGTATTAGGAGGAGGAACAGCGTGGTAATTACCACCCCCAGCACCAGACTGACTGGATCAGCTTGAATTGGCACAGAGGTAACTTGAGGAGGTGGTACCCCCAGACTAACAGGTACAGAAGATGCTATAAGCTCAGGATTTATAGTAGGGTTTACAATCGGTGGCACTGTATGTTGAGCCACGATTATAGTGTACAGGCTAGCAACCATTTTTGCCATGGTCTTCAATTTGTCCTCTAGTTAGTTGAAGTAGAGACATCTTGATCTTTCGTAATGGTATATACCGCCACTTCTCTTGCTGCTATTGATGAGATAGTCTGTTCAGAACTTTCACTATCTGCATCAAACTCTGAAAAAGTGTCCTCTCCTACATGAGTGATGGGGAGATCTTCTTGATTAAAGAAACCTTTGTTCAAATGTCGATTTCTTGATCTAGTGTATTGAAAGACACCTTCACTAGATGCATGAATCCGATCTAAGTATTGCTGACTGGGATTTCGGGATACATTATGTCTTGGACGTTTTCCACCCCCAGTTGTAATGCATGTGGTTCGTATTACGTATCTTGGAATATATGTACGTATTTTGTCTCATATTTCATGTCTCCTTGCTTGGTTCGGCTTGTTTGGTTTGGCTTGGTTCGGCTTAGGTTGCTTTTGGTTCATCATGGACCAAGGAAAAAACTCCTACCTACCACCAGCATCATCATTTATTAACCCCATCCCTTTCTCTCTCCTTATTTACTCTCCTTCTTCCCTACCATTACTCTTTACCTACCTGAGAGAGAGAGATAGGGAGAGCTTAGGCAAGTGCATCTTGCTTCATGGGGGAACTCAAGTTTTATTGTTCCATTCTCTTCTTCACAGCATTTTAAAACATTTTAGTACTTAGCATTTTTAATTTCCATGGCTCATTGCTTGTAGATCTGAGTTTATTTCATTTTTAGATTTCTTGGGTTTTGATCTATTTAATCTAGTTGTTATCAAGTTCTGATGGTTTCATATTGTAGAGAATTTCATTCTGCCCTATTTTGACCTATGGAAGTTCGGATTTGGGCTCTGGTTGAAGGATTTATGGAGCTAGGGAGCCATGGCTGGTATGGTTCTTCTTCTCGGAAGAATGGAGAAGAGGAACAGTTTTCAGCCGCATAGCCTTTTATGCGGCAAGTTCTCTTCCTGGCCGCATAGTCCTTGCTGCATGACTTGGCCGCATCGCCCCAGCCGCCTATGCACCCGTCTCCTCAGCCGCATAAGACGAGACTCTCCCGAGCCGCATGGACTTGATTCTCAGCCGCATATCACCCCCAGCCGCCTATGCACCCGTCTCCTCAGCCGCATAAGATCGAGACTCTTCCGAGCCGCATGGACTTGATTCTCAGCCGCATATGACCCCCAGCCGCCTATGCACCCGTCTCCTCAGCGCATAAGATCGAGACTCTTTCGAGCCGCATGGACCTTCTTTTCCTGACCGCATAAGGCCCCTCCATTCCCAGTTGTATAAGCTCCTGCCCCATCTAGCCGCATAAACATGATTTCCTCCGAGCTGCATGAGCCTTTCCCTTCTCCGTCGCATACGCCTGAAATTTTCCTGGCCGCATAAGGCCCATTCCCTCCAGTCGCATAAGACCCATTCATTCCCTACCGCAAAAGCCTTTTCTCCTTTCAGCCGCATGAACTTTTGATTTCCCGAGCCGCATGGACTTGAACCCCAACCGCATATGATCCCCAGCCGCATGTGATCCAGTCTTTCCAGCCGTATATGCCCAGTCACCTGAACCGCATGAGCCCGTGTTTTCCAAGCCGTATGAGACTCTCTCCCTTGCTACATGGCTTGCACATTATATTAGAATGTTACAATTTTTCTTATAACTTGGGTCCTTTGATTACATGCTTGTACTATGTAATTTTCTACATGTTTCCTGAACACGATAGTGGCCCATAGTGGTGCACTCTTGACAAGAAACATGACATAATAGTAGTCCGTCGTGGCACACTCTTAACAAATATACCAGACATGATATATTTCAAATTGCTGTTGCGACAGCTAATATGACATGACATGACATGACAAGTATGAATGACCTGGACACCGTGGGCGATTGTGCTTGTACAAATGAACTAGTCTTATCTGCATCATGTTTAGGATGGGACCCCTGAGTACCACGGTCAGGGGTACCTGTTGAAATGGACTAAGGCTAATAACTAGAATAACACAGTAGTCATGAAGAAATTTTCCAGCTACAGGCAATCCCGTTACCTGGGCGCGCTTGTGGATTTGTAGCCTGCCGACGAGTAGGACACATTTCCAGCACACTGTCATGTGTTGCACCCCCTCTCATGAACAAATATTCGACCTGGGTAACCTGGATGGTCTGCAGGGCTTGTGGCTGTCGAAACAATCTCGCTGCATCTTGCTAGTAACTAGGCCTGTGATAACCCTAGTTAGTTAAAGTATCAAGCCGTACTTATTGCTTGGCCGTGATTGTTGGATGAGGCATAACCAGTCTAGTCTTATCTTGATCTTGTACAAGATTGTTACATGACCTGTTTTCTTATGTTATCTTGCCGATAAATGGTGGGAAACTAAGTTTCGTTCAGATGAAGGGTTACAATCCCAGTCCTTGTTTATGGGTTGTAACCTGGTTATCTGAATAGTTCTATGATTATCTCGTCGTATATCATCCTGATTTTTCCATATTTCCAGTCCTTACTATTTATATATACTCTTGTGCTAATTGCTGGTTTTAGTTCCTAAGTGAAGCTTCCTTTGTGGCACTTGCTCTTTCTGGGATCTGACCCAGCTGGTTTTGTATGGTCAAATTTCGGAGCAGCTCCAGAGGATCTATCGACTTTCCAGCCCGATGGTGACCACCAGGCGTAACCAGGGCAACGAGTGAGTTTATTTTTGGCTCTCCTACTCTATTGTAAAGTTATTATTTTGAGGCGTTTAGCCGATGAGCACATATTTAGCTCGATTGTACTTTACTTACTGTCTGCCTACGAGCTGTAACATGATTGACAAATCCTAGGGTTGATCATGTATTGACTAAAACTCTTGCTAGTCCTAATATTTTGTATGACTAGCTTCATGATCATCCAAATATGTAATGTATGGGACGCCTTACTATTGTATATTTGGTGCTCTGACATCTTGTGACTATTATTACTTGCTTGAGATTGAGACAATAGGCTTGTTTATGACCATAGGAGACTGTGGCTTGTAGTTAAACCCTCATGTATCTATACAGTCGTGACCGTATAGCGAGGTGGGTTGCACTTCAATATACGTAGCTGGCTATGTATGCCCCCTCTCTCCAGTATTCTGGTTCTGGGGCGTGACATGGTTTAAGTGGTGGCCCATGCAGGTCTTATGGATCAAAATATGTAAGGGTTTACCGAATAGATGTCTCAATCGGTACTCATCCTTGATCTCTGATCGTATCCTCTAAATCTCTAGATTCTTGACCTAAATCACATGTTTGTATCGTTGATCTGTCCTGGTCCTTCCTTATTGTTCCCTATATCGTCTTCTTCAGCGACATTGTACCTGGCCCTACCGATCAGCGAGGAGGAGCACCTCCTGTGGACCAGCAGCAACCGGAAGATCAAGCCCAGCATTCAGGAGTTGCCTCTAGAGTCATGCCTACTGGAAGAGAGCCACCAGTTCAGCCTGTCCAGCCTGCAGAACCTGATGATGGTACTTTGGTGGGTCTTATCAGGACCTTGTAAGCTTCCCAGGATCGTCGAGGAGATGCCTTGCACCAGGCAGTGACCGATGCTCTGACCAGAGGAGGTCATCAGGGTAACAGTGCGGCCAACAGCTTCAAGCGCTTGAACCCTCCATTCTTTGATGGTAGCGAAGATGCTATTGCTGTTGATGCATGGCTTCAGGACACAGAGGTGATTCTAGAAGCAGCCAGGACTCCAGGGAACGAGAAGGTGGCCGTGGTGCGCCTGCAGTTGTTGGATCTTGCCCGCAGCTGGTGGATGACGCAGGCCGTAGGATTAGTGGCACCTATTTCATGGGTAGTATTCCGAAAGAGATTCCAGACCAAGTATTTTGATGTTGTAGCTCGGTACGATCTACAGATGAAGTTCACCAATCTGACACAGATGGGCAGGACGGTCGACGGATATGCGGCCGAGTTTTCCATACTTAGTCGGTTTGCTCCCACCTTGGTAGCGACCGAGTTAGATAGAGCCCAGCGGTTCCAGCAGGGGCTCCATCTTGAGATTTTATTGGCAGTAGAGCAGTTTGAGCATCATACTTTTGATGCGGTCTTGAGAGCAACCAGGAGGCATGAGTATACCTCACAGAGGATTGTAGATAGGACTGGGGGTCGAAAGCGATCCTACGACCAGATGAATCAGTCTTCAGCACCAGCCCCGGCAGCTAGGGCTTTGACCATTGGAGCTCTGAGGCGGACAGCCTCAGTAACGTCGGTTCAACATTCAGCCCCGACGTACCTTCAGTAGCAGAAGCACTCTTCCGCAGTGGGATGTTCGTATTGTGGGAAGCCGGGACATGTGGTAGCAGAATATCGTAGGGCGCAGGGATTGTGTCTGGCTTGTGGAGCAGCAGATCACAAGATTAGATCTTGTCCGGATAGGGGTAGTTCATCATCATCCAGCCTTTCTAGTCCTTCGGTTAGAGCACCAGCACCAGTCCAGCAGCAGCAGTATCAGCCTCAGAGGCCCCTGCTGTCACGACCCGCACCCGCTTTTCGGATACGAAACGTGTCCAAGCCCAGCCTACGCCACAGTGTCGGCGGTAGTACGATGTCAAATACAAGTCACGATAATCTAGATTCACATGGTAAACTAAATCTCATCCACAGGAATCATCATGTCACAGTCAAGATCAATGAACTGAATAATAATGAATAAACTGAATATCAAGAATCACTGTCACGTCCGGTGTACACAAATCCACTACCAATAGACGGAAGAAAATAGAAAAATACATGGAGTAACTAACTGAATAAAAACTGCTAATCTAGACTACCTCAGGTGCAAGCGATGCGATCTGATGCTGGCTCAACCCTCTGGTCTGCTCCTAACTCAAACTCGGCTAACCTGAAGAGATCATCAGGTCCTCAGAGGACTAGCAAGATACATAAAAACGAGCCTTTCTAACAGTTTATTATTCATGGAGAAAGATACAGAATAACAAGTAAAACTGAGCAATGAATAAAGCACGAATTCTATACACTGTCTACACATAAATGAACTGTTGAACAAGGTCTAGAGAACTCATGTCAAGATGTCAACGGATAACCGAAACGAATACTCAAACCCTCGTCCCTAGCGTGGACTCGCTGGTTTGAACTACTAACCCTTGTCCCTAGTGTGGACTCGCAGGCTAGCCTCTACTACTAACCCTCGTCTCTAGTGTGGACTCGCAGGCTAGCATCACCCTCGTCCCTAGTGTGGACTCGCAGGCGTAAACCCTATACCACTAACCCTCGTCCCTAGTGTGGACTCGCAGGCTAGTATCTACTACTAACCCTCGTCCCTAGTGTGGACTCGCAGGCTAGCATCACCCTCGTCCCTAGTGTGGACTCGCAGGCGTAAACCCTATACCACTAACCCTCGTCCCTAGTATAGACTCGCAGGCTAGCATCTACTACTAACCCTCGTCCCTAATATGGACTCGCAGGCTAGCATCACCCTCGTCCCTAGCGTGGACTCGCAGGTGTGGACCAATAACTACTAACCCTCGTCCCTATCGTGGGCTCGCAGGTTAGCTTCAAGGTTCAAGACACGGAGGCACGACTCAATCAAGCCACGACCAATAAGAAACAAGGCTAACTGTAAACACTGTCTAAAGCAATGATAAAAATATACGAACATGATATGAAAGATACATATCAATAGTATGAGAAAAACTGGATAATAAATAAAGACAGTGCATGTAAATAAAGCTGTGTAGAAAGACAAGGTATACTTGCCTTTGGTCCTGAGCTGCGAGTACGGTGCAGAGCACTGATTCAAATCTAATTAACCTGTTTTATAAGTTACTATGTCAATAAATAATTAAAGCAAGGAAATATTTTATCTAAGTGAGGTTTCAGTCTTTGGTCTTTGTTGAGTTTGGTTTCCCTATGGTTTAACCTTGATCCTATGGCCTCTTCTAGACATGTCAAGCTACATCTTATTTACAAGCTTATTGAATTGAGTGTTAACACTGATGATAGTTAAGCATATCCCTATCCTTCTATTCTCCACACCATATGTATACCCAAGCTGGACTGAACCATTAGGACTGCACACAAGGAGGCATTTAGACTAAAAAGTGAAGATACACATGGTATGTAGGTTGATACTTATGTTTCTAAAACAAGGTCGGACAGATCGAAATTAAAAGGAATGGGACCAAGGCAATGTAGGACTTCACACATCTAAGGGAAGTCTGTTCTTATGAAGGCACCATAGAGGGAATGGACAGATACTATCAAAGGGGAACTAAACATGGATTATATGGTGACTGAACAACCATGGACTGGAACATATAATTATATATGTGGCATGCACCTTAGGGGAGGCTGGAAGTAAAATATACAGGACTAGGTAGCATACAACTATAGGAGAGTGAGACTGGTACAACTAAGTTGATATCTCTGTTTCCTACTGAAACTTATATGCAGATATTCAATATGTCTTGTTATTTTAGAGTAATGAAATCAGGTGGGCAGATGTAATATGGCCATGTGTTATGACACTGACATTTGCACATTCCCTGGATATTTGTTTACACCTGTATTCCTGTATAGAACAGGGGATGCCTCACATGGATACCCTATGCATCCCTCTATCACACACTCTAGCAATAATAGACTCACCCTACTGTTATTGGCATAGCTTTAAACATGACTTCCTCTAATGTATACACTTGTCTATGTATCCTGCTACTTACTCCTCTCCATCTGAGACTACAGGAGCCTAAATGTACTCTAGGCATGCTTGTACCAGCCCCCTGCCTTAGATGGCTGTTACAATATGAAACCTGTCATTTGCTAGAAGTGTTTCATATGAATTCTGCAGGCATGTAACTAGATCAAGTGCTTTTGATGTCAATACAAGCTCAATTAAGACTATAATAATATCTAAAACCAAAAGTGCCAATTTAAAACCATGAAACTAGATTCAGATTAGCTCACCACTTTGCTCTGATTTCATAGTTTCTATATCTCATGATTAGCAATTAAATGAAGCAAGTTTAACTGGAAACTCCATGATCTGACTAAGCAAAACACTCGATCACATGTGTTTCCTATATGAATGCAATGCAATGAATGCAATGAGAGACACCATTACATTTTATCCACGCCAGTTTCAGGCATCTTCCCCTCACTTGTACCTATATGTTAGGATACATAGCCTATGGGCATCCTCTTCTGTTATTAAGATACATCTAGGAAACCAAGGTACTAAGATGTATTCATATGTACACCTGACCTGACCGTGGCCATAACCATTATGGCTGTTCAAGGACCTCTAGACCAAGGGGGTCTACTGGCAACTGCTCCTATTTTTGTAATGGGCAACTTCCTATCCTATCTATCAAAAGGCGCTCTAAGTACTGCTGGAAGCATGGTACACCTTTGTCCTGTCTTGGGTACTGCATCTGGATGGTGCTGGACTGCCATATTCTAGGCATTAGGACTTCCAATGGTACTCCTCTTATCAATCTGGAATTGAAATCATATTCAGTCAAGTGACTGGAAATAGGCTAGGGGACAGAGCAGTTACAAAATAGATCTCGACTTCATTTGAGCGAACTGAACATTTGTGAATGGAGGCCGATATCAAATGGGAATAGCTAATAAACTACACAAGGATGGATAGTCCAGGATGAGGACAAAACCATGGCCACTAATGAGACTGACTTAAAGGAAAAATGTCTGAACATGTGTGATTTGGTAGGGGCAGAACAAATAGTTTAATATTGAACTTAACAAGGATGTCATATATTAGGATATGAGAAATGAGAAATATGATACACATCCAATTGTATCAGTTGATACAAAAGACAGAATCATTATATGCATATATGATTGAACAAAACTCACACAATTATACCAACTATACCATGGTAAATCAAAGATGGACAAGGGCACAGGTATGTGGTCTGATACTGAACAAAAGGGCCCATCATTAGGATGTTCAGCGACTGAACAAAGAAAAGACACGGACAGAACCATCTAATGTAAAGACTGAACAAGATATCATTTAGCAATAGAATGCAGGAGACAAGATGTAGGGTCTGATACAAAGCAGGTATCAGAATATTGCAGAAGGGGAAAATTATGATCTGAATACAAGGAACAGGCAATATCTGATATCTAATGAATGTTAGGCCAGAGGCTTAAGAAACTGGACATTTAAACTAAAAGAAGACTGAGCTATGCATCTGTGGACAGAGGCATTTGAATTCGATGATTGATACCTGCTTTATATAGGGCCGGTCATGCATTCTATAGACTCGTACACTTAAACCCACATTACCGGGACATAACATTGGTATGAACAGGGCAGAACAAGCTAAGGAAATGACAACCTATTGTAGGCTGCTACCTACTCTGGGTCCTTTCAGGACTTAAGACAAACACCTCTAATTCCATTAGATCAAGATGAAAAATTAGAGGAACATATGATTGGGAAGTCAGGAAAGGAGTTTTTACCAGTCGAAGGGTTTGGATGCTCTTCTTCTTCACAGCTCTCCAGTATTTCTCGAGAGGAAGATGATCAGGGGAGCGGCCAACTGCTAGGGTTTGTAGGGAAATAGGGTCGGCTACTCTCTCCATATTTATGTATGGAGTTGGATTTCATCTCAAATCCTAAAGGATTAGAGTAAACAATTTGAATGGATCTGGTTGTTATCCTTACTGGCCGAGTTCTCAATCGGCCTAGAAATTTGAATTTAAAAGAATAATTTTATTATAGCTCCTGCCAATATTCACATATTTGCAATTGGTCCTTGTCACTATATATATATAATCCTTTGGACTTTTCTATTGATACTTCAATTAAATCATGAACCACAACTATTATATGAGACAAAATAATGAATAAATAGGAAAAGAAAAAAAAATATGAGGGTAAAATTTGGTCAAGGGGTTGACAACTGCCACCTCAGTCCCAGGCATTCCAGCAACAACACCCCCAGCAGTATGCACAAGCCCAAGCCCTGAGTCAGAGCAGGCAGCGAGGCTTTCAGCAGAGGGGAACAGCACCCCGAGGACATGGTCAGGCTATGGTGATGACCGTAGAGGAATGATTGGCACCAAGAGAGGTAGTGGCAGGTACTATTCTCGTCAACTCCTTTCCAGCTTCAGCTTTATTTGATTCTGGTGCATCGTATTCATTTATGTCTGCACGATTTGCGACACGGATAGGACTGGAGCCCGAGTCATTATCAGTAAGGCTCAATATACTTACTGGTAACGGACTCATGGGAGTAGATAGTGTTTCCTCGTATCGGATCGTAGTTAGCGGTAGAGAATTTTTTGCTAGATTGATAGAGTTCCCGATGGCCGATTATGATATGGTCATAGGGATGGATTGGTTGAGGAACCAGTATGCTAGAATAGACTGCCACATTGGCATGGTTGATTTTAGCATTCCAAGCGAGCCAGAGTTTTTCTTTTCCCGAGACGAAGTTGAACCTTCTCCTCCAATATTGTGGATGGCAGTAGCAGCGGTACAGTTACCCCGAATAGTCGAGGAGTTTTCGGATGTTTTCCCAGAAGAGCTTCCAGGGATGCCGCCAGAGCGAGATATCGAGTTCACTATAGACTTGATCCCCGGGACAGCCCCAGTGTCAAAGAGAGTCTACAGGATAGCACCGTCAGAATTGGAGATATTGTACAAGATGATTGAAGAACTCAGAACCAAGGGATTCATTCGTGCTAGTGGATCGCCTTGGGGAGCCCCGATGCTTCTTATGAAAAAGAAGGATGGTACGTCCAGATTATGTATAGATTATCGTACCTTGAACTCAGTGACAATCAGGAACAGATACCCTCTCCCGAGGATAGATGACTTGTTTAATCAGCTCAAGGGGGCAGCAGTATTTTCGAAGATCGACTTGCGCTCAGGATACCATCAGATCAGAGTCAGAGAGCAGGAAATCCCGAAGACAGCTTTTAGATCGAGGTATGGGCATTGGAAGTTCCTTGTTATGCCATTTGGAGCAACCAATGCGCCGGCTGTGTTCATAGATCTCATGAATCGCATCTTTATGCCTTATTTGGATCAGTTCGTGATTGTGTTCCTAGACGACATCCTGGTCTACAGCAAGAATGAGGCGGAGCATGAGCAGCATCTCCGTGTGGTTCTTCAGACTCTCAGAGAGCACCAGTTATATGCCAAGTTTAGTAAATGCGAGTTCTGGCTCGATTGTATTTCATACTTGGGTCATATCATCACCATAGGAGGAGTAGAAGTGGACCCCCAGAAGATCGTGGCTATTGAGTCGTGGCCAGTGCCCAGCACAGTTGCAGAAGTCTGTAGTTTTCTTGGTTTGACCGGCTACTACCGGCGATTTGTTTCAGACTTTGCTCAAATTTTAGCGCCATTGACCCAGTTGACCCGCAAGGATGTACAGTTTGCTTGGACAGCAGAGTGCCAGGATTCTTTTGAGAAGTTAAAGCGAGGCTTGATGACGGCACCTATTCTCACACTTCCAGATGGGACCGAGGGATTCTCAGTGTATTGTGATGCTTCAGGCAGAGGTTTGGGATGTGTTCTGATGCAGCATGGGAAGGTAATAGCTTATGCGTCACGACAACTTCGAGATCATGAGAGAAATTACCCAACCCATGACTTGGAGCTGGCAGCAGTAGTGTTTGCACTTAAGTTGTGGAGGTACTACTTGTATGGAGATAGGGTAGAGATTTTCACCGACCACAAGAGCCTGAAGTATATTTTCACCCAGAAGGATCTTAACATGCGTCAGAGGAGGTGGCTAGAGCTACTTGTGGATTATGATGTCAACCTGCAGTATTATCCTGGGAAGGCCAACGTCGTTGCAGATGCGCTGAGCAGGAGGGCCGGAGTTTATTTCCTAACAGCGCAACCAGAGTTGTTAGCAGATCTTCAGAGGATGGGCATAGAAGTTGTCCTTCCTACCAATGTGGCATTGATGGCCAGTATGCAGTTTCAGTCAACTATAGTCGAGAGGATTCGGATGGCGCAGTCAGCAGATTCCAAGCTTCAGCGACTCAGAGCAGAGTGTGAGGCAGGATGAAGACCAGAGTTGTGCATCCACGGGGATGGTACACTTCGACATGGTAAGCGTCTTTGTGTACCCAGTGGTGATATCAGACAGAAGATTATGGCAGAAGCTCATAGTTCTCAATATTCAATCCATCCTGGCGGTACGAAGATGTACCGTGATATTCGTCAACACTTTTGGTGAAATGGCATGAAGAGGGAGATAGCCCAGTTTGCCTCTCGGTGTTTGGTTTACCAACAAGTTAAAGCTGAACATCAGAGGCCAGCTGGACTTTTTCAGCCCTTGCCAATTCCAGAATGGAAATAGAAGCATATAACCATGGATTTCGTGACTGGATTACCTAGATCCCCAACTAGCCGAGATGCTATTTAGGTTATAGTTGACAGGCTCACGAAGGTGGCTCACTTCCTCCCGTTCAAAGTTGGTCAGTCGACGGCTCAGCTAGCGGAGATGTACCTCAGGTAGGTTGTCAGATTACACAGGGTGCCAGTCAGTATCACCTCGGACCGAGATTCAAGATTTATGTCACACTTTTGGCATAGCCTGCAAGAGAGTTTGGGAACTCACCTCCAGTTCAGCTCATCCTATCATCCGCAGACAGATGGTCAGTCAGAACGCACAATTCAAACTCTTGAAGATATGTTGAGATCTTGTACACTCGACTTCGGTAGTTCGTGGGAAGATCACATGCACTTGATGGAATTCTCGTACAATAACAGTTTCTAGGCCAGTATTCAGATGGCACCGTTCGAGGCACTGTATGGTAGGAAGTGCAGATCCCCGCTAGCCTGGGATGATATTGGAGAGAGGCAGATGCTCGGTCCAAAAATGATTGCCCAGACAGTTGAAGTGGTCAGAAGAGTTAGGGATCATCTTCGAGTTGTCCAAGATCGCCAGCGTCATTGGGCCGATTCTCATCGGCGTCCCCTTGAATTCTCGATCAGTGACCATGTATTCCTGAGGATTTTGTCTAAATGTGGCGTCATTCTTTTCGGCGTATGGGGAAATCTTAGTCCTAGGTATATAGGACCGTTCGATATTCTGGAGCGAGTAGGTGATGTATCCTATCTTCTCGCTCTCCCGTCGTCGCTAGTAAGGTGCATGACGTATTCCATGTATCCCAATTGCGACGGTATATCCCGGACCCGAGCCACATCCTGGATCATTCGAAATTGGTTGTTGGTACCAACATTTCATATGAGGAGAGGCCCGTGTCTATATTGGATCGGAGAGAGAAGATGCTCAAGAACAAGACTATCAAGTTAGTCCGAGTTGCTTGGGGTCATCACTCTTTGAGTGAGTCAACATGGGAGCGTGAGGATGATATCCGATCGCGATATCACGACCTGTTTGACTCGTGAGGTATAATGTCTTCCTTATGCCCCATGCCTTCGATTCCTTGCTTGCATGATTGATTGATTGCCTAGTATAGCTTGCCTGTGATTAATATAGCTTGTCCTTGTCCCTCTAGCCTCTTAATTAAATTCCGAGGACAGTATTCTTTTAAGGTGGATAGAGTTGTAATGCCTGTGGTTCGTATTACGTATCTTGGAATATGTGTACATATTTTGTCTCGTATTTTATGTCTCCTTGCTTGGTTCGGCTTGTTTGGTTTGGCTTGGTTCGGCTTGGGTTGCTTTTGGTTCATCATGGACCAAGGAAAAAACTCCTACCTACCACCACCATTATCATTTATTAACCCCATCCTTTTCTCTCTCCTCATTTACTCTCCTTCTTTCCCACCATTACTCTTTACCTACCTGAGAGAGAGAGAGAGAGCTTAGGCAAGTGCATCTTGCTTCATGGAGGAACTCAAGTTTTATTGTTCCATTCTCTTCTCCACAGCATTCTAAAACATTTTGGTACTTAGCATTTTTAATTTCCATGGCTCATTGCTTGTAGATCTGAGTTTATTTCATTTTCAAATTTCTTGGGTTTTGATCTATTTAATCTGGTTGTTATCAAGTTCTGATGGTTTCATGTTGTAGAGAATTTCATTCTGCCCTATTTTGACCTATAGAAGTTCGAATTTGGGCTCTGGTTGAAGGATTTATGGAGCTAGGGAGCCATGGCTGGTATGGTTCTTCTTGTCACGACCCGCACCCGCTTTTCGGATACGAAGCGTGTCCAAGTCCAGCCTACGCCGTAGTGTCGACGGTAGTACGCTGTCTAAATACATGTCACGGCAATCTAGAATCACATGGTAAACTAAATCTCATCCACAGGAATAATCATGTCACAGTCAAGATCAATGAAAAGACATGAACTGAATAATAATGAATAAACTAAACATCAAGAATCACTGTCACGTCCGATGGACACAAATCCACTACCAACAGACGGAAGAAAATAGAAGAATACATGGAATAACTAACTGAATAAAAACTGCTAATCTAGACCACCTCAAGTGCAAGCGATGCGATCTGATACGGGCTCAACCCTCTGGTCTGCTCCTAATCTAGACCACATCAGGTTGTACCAGCCTCAGGTTGTGCGAGTGCCACGTGACAGTCTTCTCGAAAAACTATAATGGCATCATCATTGCCTGACAACTGACAACACGTATATCCAGGAAAATTCGTTCAAATCCCGCGCAATACGGCGCTCGAGGAGATTTGGTCAGATTTTATGACAGCTAGCAGTTTGCGCAACGTGTCAAGGTGCGCGAGATTGTGCATAGGTGCAAGTTGCTACATTGTGCCCCTGCACAACCTGATGAAGCTCGCACAATGTGATCGTCCAGAGCAGGATGACGTGGCGCGCATGCTACTAACTTTATAGAACGTGTCCACTACATTGCTCACGACCATGCGTATCTCACTCAAATGATGCCACGTGTCCACAGCAGTTGGTACAGCAGTTCACACAAATTGCTACATTGTGCCCCTGCGCAACCTGATGAAGCTCGCGCAATGTGATCGTCCAGAGCAGGGTGACGTGGCACGCATACTACTAACTTCGTAGAACGTGCCCACTATACTGCCCAAGACCACGTGCATCTCACTCAAATGATGCCATACGTCCACAGCAGTTAGTGTAACCACTCACGCAAGTGAACATGCGCGCAACCTAAAGCTCGCACAACCCAAAATAACTGTTAAACAGTTATTTGCAGAACTCTATAAATAGAGTTTCAAATTAGTCTTAAAGAATCACAAATGATTATAATCTCCTGCTAAAGTGTTGTTGCATCCTCCAGAGGTTCGGGTCTTCGATATCACATCGTCCAAGGGATAAAGTGATCGTCTTCTGATCAGATTCCTATAGTTGTACTTTGTGAACCCTCAAAAACAAAAAGTTTTTTTATTTAATATCTTTAAACCTTGCCATTATTTATATAGATAAATTCAACTATGTTCTTTAAGGCCATAATTATAGGAAAATAGTATTACTAGAATAATAGGATATTGTAATTATATAAGAGGGAAAAGGGCTTTATGCAAAAATCTCAAATTCAAATCTGCTATTAGTCGATCACTCCAATTCGATCTCTGTTCGAATTTCAAAACCCTCTCAAATCCTAAGAGAATAAACCCAAATCAATTTAAAAAAGATCCTCCTATCTGCACACCCCATGGCCTAATTCGATCAATAGGCATATATAAATAGGAAGAAGTAGTCGACCATTACCATCTACAAACCCTAGCAGAAACCATATCCGCCTGAAGTAATACAAAAGAGGAAGCCTGTGGAATCATAAAATCCTTGCAACTGAAACACCAGGTATTCTCCATGCTTCCACTTGCCCACCTGGTTACACATAGTATTCGAAGCAATGCCTAAGAGGTGCTAATTGGTATTGGTATCAAGTAGAGGACTAGGGGGGCTGGATAACCCAATAAGTTTTTAGTGTGTAAGAAGTAGAGTGTCCGTGGATTCGTATGGACTAATAACAGGGAATAGGAGTATGCCAATGTACATGGGTAAATAGGAGAGTATCTGTTTCATATGATTCCTGAGTGCTTCCTGCAAGTCGTGTAGGTGTAGGCAAGGCCTGCCAATGTTCATGGGGGTACAACTGATGTACCTAGTCCAAGGACAATAGATAAAGGGTTCAAGGGTCCTAATATTGTAT
This sequence comes from Iris pallida, assembly GCA_029216955.1. Lineage (NCBI taxonomy): Eukaryota > Viridiplantae > Streptophyta > Magnoliopsida > Asparagales > Iridaceae > Iris > Iris pallida. The sequence continues at coordinate 4,723,039 of JANAVB010013600.1, read as the reverse complement.
CTTAGGATGAAGACAGGACACCCATAAAGTGGGGTTGCTTAGTCGAGTATGGGAGAGGATCCCAGGCTAGAAATTTAGGTATCAGAGATACCATCTCTAGGTATCTGAGTTTTCCTATATATAAACATCCTGTCAGTCCTTTTGCCATCTATATTTTGATATGAAGTCAACAACTTGTATTAGTACATCACCATAGGATGGAAACCCAGTGAGTATTCCCAATTACACTCTGGTTTGTAGTTTCTATGAAGGACAAATGGAAAGGAGGTGGTGCATATCAAGACTGATTGGCCACAGTAAATTGCCATAGGCATAGATACACCAATAGAATCCTAGACTAGTTAATAGGTTATACTCCTAGAGACTACTACAGAACTCTATAATGGGTCGGTGACACAAGAGAGTATCCTAGTGTAATCTAGGAATGGTTGTACTGTTGCAAGCTTTTCTGAATCAACATAGACCCCAGGATATGAGGGGCAAGTACCAACTGATGGGAAGAAATTATCTATATAGAACAGGGTTTCGAAATACCTGGGATCAATTTCAGTAACAGTGTCAAAACCAGAGAGGCCAGGAGTACCCCAGTGTAGTTATTGCAGCCAG